>JAWPHD010010899.1:0-88856 GCA_037043455.1 Cyrtodaria siliqua | reverse complement strand
GTAAAATAGAAGTAATGATTTTTATTTCAGTAAGAAATTTAGACAGCACAAAAGTGATCCTTAGCAAATATTGAGTAGTATAAATATATTACAGATTTCAACATTAAAATAGTATACGATGAAATATACTATGTTTTGTTGAAATAACAATGAGAAATAACCCAATATCCATTATTAAATGAATAGATAGTTTAAATGAAGGTTATGTATACGGATTGTCAATCCGGAGGTCTCGGGTTCGAATACCGTGTTGAGCGAACTATTGTTCAATAATGAGAACAGAGAGTGTTTTTGATATCGATGTTGTTACACCGAACGACGGATTAAACATGTCCAGGTATAGGTTTCACTCCTTAAATACGGGTTGACGGCCATATTTTACAAGCTTGAATTTGGTAGTAAACCAAGCATAAAACCCATCCCATTTGCATTAGGTACACACCGACTAGCCTTATAAAGTTATAGCTATAGTATATTTAAAGACATTTCCCATCATTTATATCTAATCCACTTAGATCAATAAATACACTGACCAAGTGTGTGAACTTACCGTTAGGCGAACTTAGTATACAGTTATTCCCTAGGTGGACAGCTAAAGGGTGTTAGTCATTGATTGCATGGGTGTGAAACAACAAAAAAAACAATTCAATTATTTGAAGAATATACATCAGATTCTTTTCCAGATGTAGCGAGGCTCAAACATGGCCACAAATAAGAGCTTTGATATGTACAAACCCAGTGTATTCTGTTCACAGTATTGACTCATGTTTAGTGAAGAGTCTTTCAATAACACAATATATTCAATATGAAAAGATCAGATTTCTGTGGTGACAAATATTATAATACGAACACGGATTTAGCTGTGTGTCATTTGAACAAAAACGTAGGTCAAAAAAGGTGTCTCATAACTACAGAGATAGTATCTGTCAAGGTGAATCAGTACACTGTTTCCAACCCAAATGGACCAATTTACTCTACTTAAAAAAAAACATTGAGTAAAACACTATATCACACATTTGGTATATAAAGGGCTCAGTTTCTGCCATATAAGTATTCGTTCTGATATTAATTGCACATCAACAGTGTTGAATTACTGTCGTGTACTTTATGGATTACATTGCTCATGTCTACAATACGCAAAAATTACTTGAACATATCCCATCCATTTTGCATTATTTTTAAAGATGGCGGACTTAGTCTAATAGTCCTGAATTTTAATCAAATATAACCATAAAAACATTTGTATTATAAAAGTACAGTAAATATTTCAAAACATTCTCATTATGGCCTCGCGATCATTCTGTTTGAAGCCTCCATGATATTACTATACTTTATACTTTTGCTGTATTTGTTGCTTCCAAATGATCTCCCTTATTTATTGATTGAGTTAAAAATAGTTATGAAACTCCAAACAACTATTTTTTGCTAATTTGTGACTTTTCAGTCTTTCATCATGGCAGATTATATTACAATATTACCATAAACATATTAAGGACAATTGGTCTTCCTTCTTCCAAAACGGATTTGGTCAAGTGAAATCTTAGGCATAAGCAATGTCAACCGTATAGTACATGACAGAACTATGATTCTCGGAACAGCCTCACGTCATATAACTGCATCCAACTCGTTTAATAAACTCAGTCACACAAACTCAGTCCTCTACTTCTTGCCGACTATTTTCCTTCAGAAACACTAGTTTGTATCTACGTTCTAAAACATAATAACGTTTGTGCTTTCGTCAGGGAGAGTTACAATTCGTCGCTCTTTACATTCGCAATAACTTAATATACTAATTACGAGGAGATATATGATCAGCCGTATGTAGCAGTAAAGGCAAGTCACAATCGCGACACTATAAGTTAAATGAACATAATATTTTACACACATTTACAAACATTGCAGCCCCGTATCTATGCTGAGGGAGACCTCTATAGGTACCAACAATATTAGTAGGCACAAACAACGGAAAACCGTCGAAGAAATGCACTAACACGCAGGAAATTGAATGTAAAAATCAATAACATCCCAAGAAATGATGCTGCCTGATTGACCACGGGCTTGCATTACCAAGATATTAGTTATTTACTGTTTACACACTCCGACACATATACTCACACGCGAGTAAGAATTAAACTGTTACCATATACTCGTATATCATGTTTATTACATACAAATAATAAGAATTCTCTATCGAACACATATATTCGTATACACCCTCAAACGCACTAACTTCAATTATGAATGAATGACTGACAGCATATTATACGCACTAACAATTATTATAAGTTCAATGAGACAAACATACGGTGACAAAACACTGTAGCTGCATATGATAATTAATTTAGAGTCTATATACTAATGGACATATGTGTCATAATGCTGCAGGAAAGAAGAGATAATATGAAAATATACGAATTATTTACAAACTGTATTAGTATTTCGGTCCAGTCCTGACAAAAACAACACCGTCTTATATAAGAAATTATGACATGTTATTTAGTTGCTCTTTTCCAGAACAAAGTAGTTATTCTGACCAGTGTCAGTTTGTTTCTCTATGTTTGGATCGTTCTTCTACAGCACAAAATAGTTATGTGCAGAGTCATCAGCGCTTTGAACACCCGTGGCACCTGTGTCGTTTCCTTCATACTTTAAGATAGGTTTGTCCTCAGACGAAGCGTGTTTGTCCCCAGTCAAAGCACTATATGTACTATTTATTATCTTGACATTTGCTAATCCTTGTTCTTCCACCACCTCGTATGACGTAGCTGTCCTAGCGCCGAGCGACATATATCCTTCAGAGAAGCTTTCGTCTGCGACTTCTGTTGTTGTTGTGGAGCTTGGAAAGTGAGTATGGTTGTAGTCGTCATTATCTTCTACGGCGTTGTCAGTAAACTGAGTAACCGTGGTATGAGCATATGTATTATCCGTGTTATGTTTTTGTTTCGGCAGATGTCCGTAACCAGCGCCTACAGGAAACTCCTCTGAATTAAAACTGATTGTGTGATATTCAGGATTATTTTGATCGACATCTGCAATTTCCGCATAATCACTGTTACGAGACCCGGATTGTTGCGGTTTGTTACCAATGGTTTCATCCTCAAGCTGACCAGTGTACGCTCGATTCGATACTGACACTGTGGTTTGTTTTCTGGCGTTGTCGGTATCAATTCCAATTGTGATCCTTTCATTGTTCTTCTTGTCAAGTCGTCGTTTCCTGGAATGCAAATAAAATGAATTTGATTTCTTCTATAAAAAACAAAACAAAATATTTTGATGTAATGATGTATAATGTGAAAGGCATTGAACAACAACGGGATTGAAAGTGATAAAATGTAATATAAACAAGAAAATGTGTTTAGTTTAATCTTTGGATCAAAATATATGTGATAATAGGAATTTACTTTATATCACAAATGCAATTCGTATAGCAGGGTTAAATTATGATAAAAGTAGGTATACAAGTCGAACAGGAAATGTAGTTATCATAGAACACAGTCTAACAGAAACACGCAATAAAACACACAGCAATATAAATCAGGCTGTGATAGTCCTTATCGCAGGATAGTTCTTAAATTACTTTCATATGTTATGGTTACGATAATACAATTGTTCAAACTTATGTTATGTTTCATCACTTTAATTTGACGGGAACAATTTCATATATGATAAAGGCAACCAGAGGCCAAAAGCCTTGTAACAATCTACTTGACATGAAACTGATATTTTAATAGAGACCAATACTTACTTATGTATTGTTTTCGTTTCTGACCAGTAGTTTTACAGAAGCTGTGATATATTTTACAACTAACTCTATGAACATTTATATATTTGACGTCAAATTAAAAGGATAGATTTAGGATGTAGGTTTCATATAACTAACACGTTTTTTTGTAAAATACCACTTATGGGTCAAGGAAAAAATAATAATTTTTTTTCCAAAAAACTATTTATAATCATAGCGACCTTTTTTGATATCTGACTGACTTACATTTTGTTCAGAACCAGTTCGACATCATGTAAACTATAACTGTTAAGTTTTGGTAAAGTTGGGCTATTTGTTTCAGAGAATTACTATGTAACTATATGTAACTATATATCATATCAATTATTTTGGTAAAGTTCCAAATCAATATTATATACACTTCTCAAAACTGCTAACTACACCGCTCACGTTTTGGGTTATATATATCGATGGGTTGAATGTTTTTCAATAAAATAAAAAGGAAATACCAATTCAATCATTTTTACATCATTTCATTTTATTTTTTTCATGGGCAATGCTAGAACTAAACCACAATAAGCAATTACAAACGACCCATGTAAACACTAAAGTCACACTTTTCCCATATCTACATGTAGATATGGGAAAAGTGTGACTTTAGTGTTTACATGGGTCGTTTGTAGATATGGGAAAAGTGTGACTTTAGTGTTTACATGGGTCGTTTGTAATTGCTTATTGTGGTTTAGTTCTAGCATTGCCCATGAAAAAAATAAAATGAAATGATGTAAAAATGATTGAATTGGTATTTCCTTTTTATTTTATTGAAAAACATTCAACCCATCGATATATATAACCCAAAACGTGAGCGGTGTAGTTAGCAGTTTTGAAAAGTGTATATGTTTGTGTCATTTTGTATCGTTTTGGCTGTAGAACCCTTCCTGAATTGTTCACTGACATGTCATTTGTTTGGGATCTCCTAAACCACTTTTTTGTAAGTTGTACGGTAGGAAATGTTCAGTCACGTCCAAGATGGCGGTAGATCACGTTTTCCCAAAGTAGTTGCTCAACTTTATCTTGTATTGTATGTTTATTGAATGAATATTTTCCTATCCCTATCAGCCAAACATTGGTTAAGAATCTTCTCAGTCCTCGGCGATAAATATATACGTTTTGTCTTGCGGTTTAAAGAATGAAAGTTGATACAAAAGTGTCACGTTGGCGTGACTTTCAAATTGAGTCGTGGACATTTTACAAAACAGAACATCTGTCTGGTAAATGCTAGTCTATTTGACCGTTGACGGCCACTAATAAGGGAATTCGAACCTCCTCTTTCCGATAGTCAAAAATATTTTCCTAGGAAATGTCTATTAATACCTAAAAACAGCTTCCATAGATGATCAGCTGGATGGTTCAATTCCATACACAAGTCAAAACATGGACGGTTCAGTCATTGCGGTTTTATGTATCCACCAGAGCTCACGTTGAATAAAGCCAACAGTTCGGATACTGTAGTAGCATTTTTCGATCTTCATCTCTCGATTTCAAATGATTGTATTCATACTAAAATCTATGATAAGAGAGATGATTTCAATTTTAACATCGTTAACTATCCACACCTGGATGGCGATGTACCTCGTGCTACCTCATATGGGGTGTATATCTCCCAGCTTATTCGATTTGCTAGAGCGTGTAATGATGTTATAGACTTCAATGATCGTAATCAAGTTATTACAAGTAAACTTCTTCAGCAGGGTTTTCGTTATCACAAACTACGTAGATCTTTCTCTAAATTCTACCGCCGCAATCTAGGGCCTGCTGGAAAAGTACAACACCAACCTTAAAACACTTCTGCGACTAGGCATATAACAACCCTCATTTTATGGAGATGTGGTCTATAAACTTCGAAAGTTAAAGGGATCTGACGGGTTTCCTGACCGCTATACAAATTTAATCAGGAAGTTCGTCAGAAAATGATAACCCCTTGATTTTACAGCGCACTGCATGTTTAGTGATTGACTCCTCTACAGTCAATCATTACGCTTCACTTTTCACTTGTGCGATGACTGGACTACCTCTTGGGACTCTATGATTGTACCTACTGAAACCCAACTAAGGGAGGTGGGTGGATGAGCTTTCGTCCCTCGGGTTTTCTGGTCGTACCCTAGATTAGTTGTCTCTTTAGCTGCAACTACTATGGTTGTTCAGTACGATTCTGGATACACCCTGAGATGTTTATTATTTTGTATGTATATGTTTAGTTGGTTTCTCTGGATGTGGACTTTATTGTTAGAGATTTTGTTTTGATGGGATGTAGTTTTGTTTACACTGTCTTGTGTATTTGGGGGCTGAAGACAGGATAATAGCGAGGATTGTGTGCATATAAAATCGATTCAAGCTTACCAGTAGGCCTTATTGCCTACTGACCGTTCCAAGTCGGTAACCTTGTCTTCACCACCCTTTCTGTTGTTTTTTGTCTCTTTCATGGTAGTTTCAAGTCCTTGTTTGCAGTTCAGTGCGGACCTACGATGCCATTGCGTTCGGACGCTGTGGTTTCTATAGGACCCTATATATCATTTTGCATTTACAACTGTGTCACTTGTGCAGTGTGGCGGTGGTAAAACATCTCCCCGTGCATGTGATCAATGTTGTTATTTTCACCCATCCTATAGAGATGGCGACGTTCGACGTTGTTTTTCAATTATAATAGGATCGTTTCTGATCTTGAGATCGAGACATCTATTCCTACTGATTGAGATTGTCAAAATTCTAAACTTTGTTACGAACCTGCCGGTCACATTCTTACTGGAAATCTTGATGTAATTGAGGATATTAAGAGGATTCGGAATTTAATTGCCAAAGGGCCTAAGTATCGCCTTCCATCTGATATTGATTTTAATGCCTGTCGCAACGAAATTGCGGGTTCTTTAACGGATTTCTGTACAAAGTGGTGTAATCGAGAACAAACAGATAAACATGCACTTACTGCTTGGATGAAGACTATTTCAGAAATTGTTGAATTACGTATTTTATTTTACGAATCAAATCCACGCCTGCTTCCACGGCCTTCCACTCACAATTTACGACACCTTAAGAAGGGTATTCAGAATGTACATACTAAATTTGCTCTAGTTCCAGCAGACAAAGCTTCCAACAATATAATTATTGTCTGACGACTACATTATATCAATACTTTGAATGCTGAGCAAGCGAGCACTTCTGCTTATCTGACTACACCTCTACTGGAGACGGACATTATTTCCCAGCATGTGACTTTTATGAAGACTATAAAGGTTTCTGTAATTAGTAAGCAGACGAAGCTCCCTAAAATGTACTGGATACCCAAACTTCACAAAATTCCTTACAAAGCACGTTTTATCGCTAATTCTAGTTCATGTACCACGACCAATATATCAAAACTATTAACTTCCTGACTTTCCGCGATTAAAGAACATATTGTAAAATATTGCGGAAAGGCCTTCGAGAACTCAGGAATCAGTCTGTTTTGGTCTATCAAAAACTCTGGAGAAGTTCTTGACAAACTACGGTGTAAGCATTTTCATGCCTCTTCTCTAAGCACCTACAACTTTTCTACACTGTATACTACACTACTACATCATCTTATCAAAGAAAAATTGCTTCAGCTTATTCAGAAGACATTTGCTAGAGAAGGTACAACTTTTCTAGCTAGTAATAATGTCAGGGCTTTATTTACTAACGCCCCCATTGATAAGCATAATATGTGGACTTGTACTGATGTTTGTAGAGCCTTATCTTTTCTTCTGGATAACATCTTTATAAGATACGGTAAAACTATTTACCGCCAGGTTGTTGGTATTCCTATGGGTACTAACTGTGCGCCACTTGTTGCAGATTTGTTTTTATACTGCTATGAAAGAGATTTTATGTTGAGTTTGTCACCTGCTAGCCAGGGTGAAATCATTCATGCCTTTAATAATACTTCTCGGTATCTTGATGACATACTCAATATTGATAATCCGTTCTTTGCTCATATGGTTACTAACATTTATCCACCAGAGCTCACGTTGAATAAAGTCAACAGTTCGGATACTGTAGCAGCATTTCTCGATCTTCATCTCTCGATTTCAAATGATTGTTTTCATACTAAAATTTATGATAAGAGAGATGATTTCAATTTTAACATCGTTAAATATCCACACCTGGATGGAGATGTACCTCGTGCTACCTCATATGGGATGTATATCTCCCAGCTCGTTCGATTTGCTAGAGCGTGTAATGATGTTATTACAAGTACACTTCTTCAGCAGGGTTTTCGTTATCACAAACTACGTAGATCTTTCTCTAAATTCTACCGCCGCAACGAGGGCCTGCTGGAAAACTACAACACCAACTTTAAAACACTTCTGCGACTAGGCATATCATAACCCTCATTTTATGTAGATGTGGTCTATAAACTTCGAAAGTTAAAGGGATCTGAGGGGTTTCCTGACCGCTTTACAAATTTAATCAGGAAGTTCATCAGTAAAGGATATAACACCTTGGATTTACAGCGCATTGCATGTTTATTGATTGACCCCTCTACAGTCAGTCATTACGCTTCACTTTTCACTTGTGAGATGACTGGACTACCTCTTGGGACTCTATGATTGTACCTACTGAAACCCCAGCTAAGGGAAGTGGGTGCATGAGCTTTCGTCCCTCGGGTTTTCTGGTCGTACCCTAGATTGGTTTACTCTTTAGCTGCAACTACTATGGTTGTTCAGTACGATTCTGGATACATCCTGAGATGTTTATTATTTTGTATGTATATCTTTAGTTGGTTTCTCTGGATGTGGACTTTATTGTTAGAGATTTCCTTTTGATGGGATGTAGTTTTGTTTACACTGGCTTGTCTATTTAGGCGCTGAAGACAGGATAATAGCGAGGATTGTGCGCATATAAAATCGATTCAAGCTAACCAGTAGGCCTTATTGCCTACTGACCGTTACAAGTCGGTAACCCTGTCTTCTGCCACCTTTCTGTTTTTTTTTGTTACTTGGTTCCATTTAGTTTTGTTTACACTGTCTTGTCTATTTGTGCGCTGAAGACAGGATAATAGCGAGGATTGTGCGCATATAAAATCGATTCAAGCTAACCAGTAGGCATTATTGCCTACTGACCGTTCCAAGTCGGTAACCCTGTCTTCACCACCCTTTCTGTTTTTTGTCTCTTTCATTGTAGTTTCAAGTCCTTGTTTGCAGTACAGTGCGGACCTACGATGCCATTGCGTTCGGACGCTGTGGTTTCTATAGGACCCTACATATCATTTTGTTCCAAATTTGTAAACAGATTCTGTACGGTTAAGTCACAATTCGTTTTAACACTAATGGCCGAAGCCCAGGCGAGCTTATGGGATGACATGTTGTCCGTCGTACGTCCGCTCGCCCGTTCGTCGTCATTTAATTGTTCTTGTGGACGACATAATACTACCTTACATTAAGTGATCCGAGTATTAACTTTCATACCCCATCCAACCCCTTCTTCCAGAAGCGAAAACGGGGTTGGCTGCGGTATGAAATAATCCTTAATGTCGGCTTAAAACGTTTGCATATTGTAAAATTAAAACATCTACTAGGTAATTTTAACAGGTCATCGCATTTTGTTCGGTAAAAAATGTTTTTAAACGTATTTTATTGTCAAAATATCCGTTATAAAATCCTGCTAATATTAAGCTTTCCCATCGCTTAATGGAATTAAGGCGTGACCACGTAATGAGATCCGAGTAAACATCAAGTAGACCATTCCTGTAATTTCATGAGAATCCATCCATTAATTTTTTCAGAGGTCACGACATCTTGTTTAAAACATTAGACATCAAGAAAAATATTAACAAAAACTATCCAATAGTAGTAGTAATTGCCACTGAGTTGTATTTTAAACGGTGGCGACCATCTTGGAGTTTTGGTTAACCTACAGGTAACTTTCAATCACGCATCAAGAGCAACATGCCTGTAGACTTTTTATAAACATCCATCTAGTAGTTTCATAGAATTAGTCAAACTACATTTTTCCTCTAACAATCTAATTTAGCTGTGGCTGCCATCTTTTAGTTTTCGAATTTTACTTCCTACACTTCAGGATCAACGTAACTGTAAAGTTTCATGAAACTACATTAATTAGTTTCAGATCTCACAACACAGTTCTCTACCTGGCATGTGACTGCAGGAACATTGTTACACCATAAACATAGAGGTGTATTCTTCGGCTTGAGATATTTTTTATTTTGTTCACTTGAATGGTGTTTTACGTCATTTTTAGCACATGTTAGGCCATATGTGACGGTCGTTTCTTTTGATAGAGGCAGACCACTCCATCTTTCTTGAGTAGAACCAGAGATAGTTTTAAAAATTGCTGCTGGGTATTTCTTTTTGTTCTGTTGCAGGTGACAAATACAGCATTTAAATAAAAAAGGAACAAACGTGGGCAATATACATGTGTTCGTGCATTTTCGTAACCAGAAACAACTCTATTTCTCTAAAAACACACTTATATACTGGAAATGTCACATTCAGAATGAAATTGTGGACTTTATTTAAAATAGCCAAAATAACAAAATCTAAGTGTGTTGTGAGACATTGAAGATGCGTAGGTACCCCATAACACATGTTTGATGATGTGCGGACGAAAGACGCCGCACCACGGCATAAACGTAGGTATAAAAGTCGGACAGGAAATGTAGCTTTCACAGAAGACAGTCAGCAAAAACACGCATTAAAACAGACAACAAATAAGTGCTGCATAAAGGTTGGATGAAGATGAGAAACTTGGGAACAAAATATGACCAGGCTGTGAAGTAGAAAATATAACCGTCAGAAATTTAATCACTATGGACAAACTAGGGACATCGGCTATTGATATGAATGTTTTCAAGATGTTGTATCGAGCGCAAACACTATGACCTTAAAGTAGAATATCGCTTAAGGCGGTACTAGGGGCGTGAGAGGTATTGTGTCTTATATAACCTCTCATTATCATACTTAATGAAACCGAGTCTGCTACTTTCTTGTTTCATTTGTGTTTTGTTGTTTCCGAAAGATCTCATTTACTGCATTTATTTTAATTTACGGTGTCTCTTATCATAAATATTTATTGTTTGCCACTGACAGACTTTCTAAACTGACCTGACTAAGGCCATACCAATTTGATAAATAGTTCTTTGGATTTTCAGGGGGGAAAAAAGGAGCGAGCGAGCAATTATTATTTTTTGATTTTCCGATTTTTAACATGCTATTGCTTTCAACCTGAACCGAGCGGGTTATGTTTTTCTTTTTATGCCCCCGATTTTCGGGGGCATACCCTTTTCGGGGGCATATAATAAATGCACCATCTGTCTGTCAGTCCGTCCTTCCGTCAATCCGCAGTTCCTGTCCGGACTGTACCTTCAAAACCCCTACATGGATTTTTAATTAACTGGGCACAAGTGATCACCATAAAAAGACGATGTGCGCGCGCAAAACCCAGGTCCGTACCTTTCGGAGGCATATAGTTATCGCACTATCTGTCTGTCAGTCCGTCCGTCCGTCCGCAGTTCGTGTCCGGACTGTACTTTCAAAACCCCGGCATGGAGTTTTAATTAAAGACGATGTGTCGCGCGCAAAGCCCAGGTCCTTACCTCAAAGGTCATGGTCACACTTGCAGTTCATAGGTCAAAAACAGGTACGCAATTTCGTGTCCGGACCGTAACGTCACAACCCCTGCTAACTTGGCATCAACATAAAAAGACGATGTGTCGCGCGCAATACCGAGGTCTATACCTCAAAAGTCAAGGTCACACTTGCGGTTCATAGGTCAAAAACAGATACGCAATTTCGTGTCCGGACCGTAACGTCACAACCCCTGCTAACTTGGCATCACCATAAAAAGACGATGTGTCGCGCGCTATACCGAGGTCTATACCTCAAAAGTCAAGGTCACACTTGCGGTTCATAGGTCAAAAACAGATACGCATTTTCAGGATCAAAGTTGGAAACCCAATCAATGATATCAGAATAGATCCTTTGTTGTCCAGACAACTTTCCCCCGGAATCCTTTTCAGGTTTTGGTGGTTACTGTAGTTTCTTTGTAATAATACTTCGAATGTGTTTCGACCTTCAATGTTTTTTTTGCCGCTGTCGTTCGAGTCTGTCCCTGGTTCTTTATGTAAATGGATTTCAATAAATTGCAATTTAATGCATGTTTGTCGAACGATGAAATGATAATACCTTCGTCTTTGGTTTCGCGTTTGAGTTTCACTTCAGATATTGAGTCAATTGTTATCGACTGAAGACGATTTATAATTACTTTTTTGAACAATTTTTCAAATGTCATGTTTTCGGAGATTTCCACTGCTGTATGTGGTAATACAGTGATATTCCCACACACGATGGAGACTTTAAAATAAATCCCTTTCTAACGATTTCAATCTATATTTTTTCGAAAGCACGTTGCCACTAATTTGTTTCCTCTATCAATGTCAATTAAACGCTTGCCTTCGCAATACAGATTACTTGGAAGCGCTTACTAACCCCGACGCGCACTGTAGTAAAAACAACAACAATAAATCATACGGCGAAAATAAGAAGCGGGCATACTATTTTTGTATTTCTTCTTTCGTCAATTTGTTTTTACATGCGGGCGGATTTTTTTTATATTTTTTCTTCAGCCATTTATTTTACATGCCAGCGATTTTTTTAAATTTTTATTTTATGATCGTCGATCTCTTGATACGGACGTCCTGGAGAACGACTAATCGGAATGGTATGGCCTAATACATATTACTGCGACAACAGCGAGCACAGGAGTAATCAACACCATTTGAAAAATATCCCTACCTTCTTATATAGATAACTACGACAACGACAACCACTAGTGCAAGTATCACTAACGGAATCGACACAGCTGCTGCAGTATTAGAACCTGAAAATTGCAAAATATTAATTAACAATTAATTAACGAGGTAACAGACTTTGTGATATAAATAATCACTGTTTCAGCTAGATGGTGGTAAATGAAACTAGGTTTCAAAAATCATTTGAGAAGTTAATATTTTACAG
The DNA here is from genome assembly GCA_037043455.1 of Cyrtodaria siliqua. Classification (NCBI taxonomy): domain Eukaryota; kingdom Metazoa; phylum Mollusca; class Bivalvia; order Adapedonta; family Hiatellidae; genus Cyrtodaria; species Cyrtodaria siliqua. Next base: position 76,085 of record JAWPHD010010899.1, on the reverse strand, counting down.
TCCAAACAATTAGTATAGGGCTTTGTTAATGTAATATGCTTGTGGCTAAGTGATAAATACATTTTCGTTTGTATCATGAAAGCATTCTCAGAGAAGTAGTCATGTTTTTACCATTACCTATATAATACGCACTTAAATAGCTTAAATATCTTAAATACTGACAATGACTAAAACACAAACCTGAGCGAGTCAACCCAATAAACAGGTATGAAACCTTTTCATGGAATTTAAAGGAGGTTTATGAGGAAATGTTGTTTGAAATATCTATAATTTTTATATTTTTCTACTAAACTGGCTATGTTGTATATCCCGTAATGTTTTTAATTATTCCTCAAATGAAACTATATGATGATGAGATGACACAGTATAATTCTTTTCTTCTTACGTCGCCCCTAGGTCCCGTGAGAAGCGGCTTCAAAAGTTTAAATACACTAAAAATTCAAATACACTGTATATATATATATACTCGTTCCGATCTTTTTATATTTCTTTGAAAGATAAACAACACATAAAACGATTGTATTTTTTCAAACTGGAACGTTTACCTAGGGGTTATGTCTGTGGGTGTGAGAAGTTACTATGAGGTCGACACTAGATCGACGTTACTGTAATATGTTAAGTTTCGTGTTGTAGTATTCAGGCACCTTTCAGTTAATATATATGGTATTGTTCATACAATTTCAAAGAGATTTTAGTTTGAAAACTAGACGGGTGTTCCGCGGAACGCATGTGTATAACAAGGTTTTATGGACCCAGATAAATGACATTGACAAATTGTCCAGACTAAGATTTCGTGAAGAATAAAACGAGTATTTAACCCATATAATGACCTTCAGTGTGATCTTGACCTTTATAGTTAGTATGACCATGTCGATGTTGTAATGATCAGTATATTTGAAAGTTTGATGAAGACATATCAAGTAATGAGCAAGTAATAGCCAACGTTAAGTTTTCGTGAAGAAAAAAATAAGTATTTAACCCATATAATGACCTTTAGTGTGACCTTGACCGTTATATTTTAGTATGCCCGTGTCCATGTGTCATGATCAGTATATATTGAAAGTTTGATGGATAAATATTAAGAAATGAGCAAGTTATAGCCAACGTTAAGTTTTCGTGACGGACGGACGGACTGACGGACAGACTGACGGACAGACGACAAAATGATCTCTATGTATCGCATTTTTCTTCGAAAAGGCGACACAAAAACAAATAAAACAACAACATTAATTCTAATGCTAGGAAAAATCATTTTCCGCCTGAGGCATACTATCTTAATTAAGTACTTGTTACAAAATGTTTTATTTGACGACGTCCTCCCAATATATGTGAATAAAAGATAAAATACATATCCGTCAGTTTTCACTGTTTTATATGCATGATATTAATTTGTGGAAAATCTGGCCACAGCAGCTTTGTGTAATTATGTCCAACCAAAAGGTCGGAATGTCTCATCACTTGCTCTCTCTGCTAACATTTGCTACATGTATATATTGCCATCATTTGCATTGCCATCATATGCTATTGCCATCATTTGTATTGCCACCATATGCTATTGCCATCATTTGCATTGCCATCGTATGCTATTGCCATCATTTGCATTGCCATCATATGCTATTGCCATATGCTTTTTCTATCATTTTGCATTGCCATAATTTGCTATTGCCATATATAATAAATGCTACTAATTTTCATCCTTCAAGCTCCAAAAATTATAGAGTACACGGGTTATGCACAATAGATCCGGGCAACACCCTAATCTCTAATTATGCCATCACAAATGTTTAGGATGAAATTTATGAATTAGAATGTCGATAGACTGAAACACCTTCCACAGCCAGGATGATCACCATTGGTGAATACGTTGGTCAGGGGAGATAATCCAGTCATACGACGGTGACTAAAATAGATCCACTGCGATAAGGACACTCGACAGCCGGTTGATCACCAGTGTAACCCAGTGAAGCCATGGCCAGGGCCAGGGGAGATAATTCATTTACCGCATTACCGATGAGACATTCCAAACCCTTGGCCGGTAGAATTTCGCCACAGCAAATTACATTAATTTGTCCCCCAATTATAACGGGCAAGGAATAACGGTTCAATCAAGCCTTATTATGTCTGGGTTTGATATGAATGACATAATTGAGTTTTTAATGAATTGAAAAATATAGAATTGCCCTTGTCAGTTAAGTGTGTTCCATCCCGTACATTAAACAAACTTGTATCAGTCACTGAGGTGTTGTGTACCATGATTTTAAGTAAACCGAAAGTAGACTTACATGCGAGTATTATCAAAGTACTGCGCCTACTAAACTTCTCATTTAATAGTTTATATGGGTTTCTAAAGCCTGATATAACTTGTGTATGCATTCCCGACACATAAGTTTTAAAAATAGCAGGTGCCAAACCGGTCTCGAAACAGTATGATATATACAGTGCAATTTGCGTTACTGGGATGGCCCAGTGTGCAGACAACTTGTACAGATTACGAAACCTAACAACCGACAGTAGTGCATTTTTATAGACTAGATTTGTGTTGGTTGCCATACTAGCAGTTACGAGCCTTCTGGCGCCTGACTGAATATATTCCAAAGATGGCTGGGCATATTCTCTGGCTCTTGTTCTGCCCAAGGTGCAAGGCGACGAAATTTGTCTAACTGTAATCGAGAAAGGCAATCGGTTAATACATAACTTTTTCCATTTATATGTTTTGATTTTACGGTGACGTTGAGTTCCAAGCATTTCACTGTGAAAGCTCTTAGCAAAACCATAACATTTACTGATTTAGAAGACATTGTATTAATTATGTGCACTACTGCCATATTGTCACATCAGAATATTATCTTTTTATTGCGCAAACTGTCCCCCCAAATGTGTAATGACACCAACAGTGGAAAAAATTCGAGCACTGTGATATCATTAGTTATTCCGTTCTTAAACCAATCCTCAGGCCATACTGCACTTATCCATTTTCCTGCAAAAAATGCACCAAATCCCAAACCTGTACCTGCTGCACTATCTGTGTACAACTGCACATCAGCATTAGATACCCAAAATCGGTCATGGAAAACGGACACTCCATTGAAATCATTAAAAAAGGTCAATCACATGGCTAAATCTTGACGAATGCCTTTGTTAATTCTAATGTGGTGGTGCGGTTTGATCAGGCCGCAAATTGAATCAATTAGTCTTCTACAAAATGGTATTCCCGGTACAATTGCTCTACATGAAACATTGAGTACACCGATTAGCGACTGCATCATTCTCAAAGTGACCTTTTCTTTATTTAACATTTCTTGATTTTTTTCTAATGATTTCTTCAATCTTTTCTTTTGGGATCCGTATTACCATTTCCTCTGAATCTAGTTCAAGGCCTAAGAAACATATTATTGTTTTGGGACCCTCTGTTTTATCTTGCTCAATGGGTACCCCAAAACGTTGCATACATCGATCAAAATGCTCCATAAGACGCTTACACTCTGTTGTATCTGTTTTACTTCCAAATAGAAAGTCGTCAAGATAATGTATTAATGTGCGGACTGGTGCATTGTTTTTTATGCAAAATTCTAGAAACGTTGAAATCTTGTCAAACGTACTGCAACTAATCCATCACCCAAAAGGCATGCATTTGTCAAAATAATATTGTCCTTCAAACATAAAACCAAGTTATTCAAAGTCTTGTGGTTGAACCGGTTATAATCGGAAAGCTGATTTTATATCTGATTTTCCAAGTAAACACCCTTTCCCCAAATCTTGTAACATGTGTACTGCTTCGTCAAAGTTTGTGTATTGAACATGTTGAACCGACGACAGCTGCGGATCAATATAGTCATTGACAGAATAGCCCTGCGGATATGATAGGTGATGTATTAACCTAAATTCACCGGGTACTTTCTTAGGAACTAATCCAATAGGAGATATACGTAAATTAGGCAATGGTCTGGCGTCATAAGGACCTGCAACCCGGCCTTCTAATATTTCTTTATTTATTTTACTTGTAACCATTTTAGGATTAATTTTTTGCAGACACTATATTTTTTGCCTCTGTAGGTACACGTGGACCTTCATAATTTATAAGGAACCCGTTTTTAAAACCACTTAAAATAATGTTTGAATCCAAATGTTTATATTTTAATAATTCCGCCTCAATGTTCGCTAAATTAATTGGTGTAGTTGCTAAGCAGTACAATTCATTATTGCTTGTACTATCATTAGTGTCTGTAATATGGACGCCCCCCTCGGCTAGATCTACCTCTGAACCCCCGAAATGCACTTGACCCACTTGGAATGTCATGATTTGTGTATGTGTATGATGGTGCAGGTGCTGTGCTCGCCGTCGGGCAATTCAATCTACTGTGCTGAGTATTATGGCACACTGCACAAACATGGCTGTATTTGCAATTAAAATACACACAACTCCCTCTATTAAAATCATTACAAGGCGCTGATAAGCCCATTAAACTTCTAAATTGGGGGTTGGGGTTGGACTTGCTTTCATTCGTATGCTGGCCAAATACTGCCTGTGTGCCCGTGTTTACGGACATCACCCTCAACCACAATTCGGAATTTATACTATCCCATGAAGCTGGCCTTACCGCTTGACGGAGACAAAATTGTTCGTCATAAATACGCCATGCATAACCTGAATGACGATAGGCGGCCTCCCTAATCACTGACATGTACTGAATTAATTCAGCCGCTTTGTCATGTCTTTTAATGTAAATGCACATGAATACCAAGAAAGCATCGGTTCATTTTTCAATATTTGGAATTTTTTCGTTGACATGTTTTGATTTGGATTCCAACACACCGTTTGCATTGACCACCAACGCACCAGTACCCGCGCACATTTCTAGCAATTCAATATTTCCCTAAAGTAAAACCGCTATATTGATATAATGATTTTGCCAATTTGTTTGACAAATTTGCAAAGGGACGTGAATCGCGACATCGTCCCCTCCACACCTCATGATTGGCTGAATATCAGCCTGACCCAAATCAATACTATTCGGCTCGTCAATTATTCCGAATTTATTAAGCAATCGTTCGAAATCAATAAACGGGCGCTGTGTAGTATTACCCTTGCTGGTTGGGTCGATCTCGTCTCTTCCTCGTCCGCATGTAGACGAACGGTTTCAATATTCTCCGCAGCCGGCGCCGGTGTCTCCGATTTCTTTGCCTTCTTCGTTGCCGATGGGGCCATCGTCCCCACAGATTGGCTTCTGGTCGTTCGCTTTTTTGATCTGGCATCAACCCTAGCTTTACCACGACCGGACATGCTTAAAATCGTTAAGATTACTCGGATGATAATTTACTTCGAACTTTCTTTTTCGCAGAAGAGACTTAAGAGAAATTAAACTTTATCGCGCATGCTCAGTTGTTAAATGATTCAATATTACAAGTCGGCATCTCCCTCAACTATACTCGTACGCAAAAATAAAGCTGGCTATTCTTAACAAGTGGCAATAGCCAAACGTATTTCATTTCATTGCTGCATAATAATACATAGTACTTCTAGATATATACTTTAAAACATATCGTTCTTAAACAGCAAACCAATGGGGCTAACCAAATAACATACACTTTTATTAAGGCTCATCCAAAAATCACATACACTCACAAATAATTGTTAAATCTAAGATGACCACCACGTCTTAAAGTAGCAGAAGACCCTATACTGTACATTTATTGGCTTGGTTCGTCACCGTTGATGAGATATCCTTGGATCATGATGGAAGAAGTGCTACCAAGGATCCAACCTTAACAAGTAAAGCCCCTGTTAAAGCCAAAATGACTTCTCCGCAGTACACGGAAGACAACAGCTGTGTTGCCAGTATCTACAAGAATATATATATGTTCCATAGAAATACACAAAGTGGTATACATAAACAACATATCAACTCAATGATAGATTCCAAGATCCATGGCGTAACATATATCATTCCAACACTTGGTTAAGCAACAACGCTAGTGATGGACATACAAATACACGAGTTAAGGAATAGTTTGAAGCATACTACTACTTCAAATAGTGCATAACCTGAACGTAGTATACTTGTCTACGGATTGTCACCAAATGCTGATCGATCTGCGTGACAATTTTTATCTTCCGCAGTATAACAAATTCTTCAAATACCCGTTTTCTTCTGTTAGTAAGAAGTTGCTTTACCGCATAAACGATATATTCTTCTGAGCACAAAAGGGTTACATCTACATCTCCAAAATAGTAATGGAATTAAGCCCAATTGTAAACCAAACATAGATGAATATTGTAATAGTGGAGAACGAAACCACAATACGGAAAACTGAATCTATGACAACCAATCAGATGCCTGTTTGTCGTCAGTGAAAGTGACATAAGCAATCATACTAGGATTTCCACCGAAGCATTGTGGTGTAGTGGTTACAGCGTCTGCCTTGCATTCGGGAGGTCGTGGGTTCGAGTCCCCTGACCGCGTCATACCAAATACTTTGAAAATTGAGTAGTCACTTGTAACACTTGTCTGACGAGCAAATAATGGGTAGTGCTACGACTGATTGACCAGTGTCAGAATAATGTGACTGGGTGGGGTATCATGTATACTACGGCGTGGTATTCCAGTATGGCAGCACTATAAAGAAGCCATTGAGTTCGCTGCTTCAAGTAGACATATTATCACATCACACAACAACACACAGATAAAAGTCCAGACATTGTGCCTATAATCGTCGGGTAGGACGCCTGTCGTAGGTGGAGGGACTATAATCCTTAGAAATACACACACACAACTAGGATTGCCGGAAAACACAAAATGCCATTCACCATATAACTTCATACGGACATATCCTTATATTGTTTAATCTAAAAAGAGTATTTTAGGAATATCAATCTTATTTATGTACAAGGTGTTTGCCAACTCAAAAGGTTAATTCCTCTTATAAATTAAGGACTTGTGACAATAGTGATCTAGACATCCACAAATATTGGTTAAGTCTAGGCAAAAAGTATTATTTATTCTGTCAAATGAAATTCGATTGCACATAAAAAGCGACACGCTAACAATGTCAAAGAACTAAAAAAGACATATTTTTCCCACTTTTTAAGTAAAACTATTTAACCTTTCATTTGAGTTTAGGGTGCTTTCGTTGGTGTTGTACCTTAATAGTCCCTACCTTTATTTTAAAACTTAAGTATTGCAACTTTTGCTATTACAACATGATACTATTCAATATTGTATGTTCTTGTCTTTATATGAGTTTTTGTGCGTGTTACATGTTACATGTCTGTTCTTTTCATGGGAAGACAGAGCAATTGTTGTAACTGATTTGTTTATATTATTATTTCTTTCGAAACGATTTTTAAATAAGGTTCACTGTGTGTCTTTATGAATATGACCCATAAAATGGGTCATATTCATAAAGTGCAATGAAATATAAGTTGTGCATTGAGCTGACAATGCTTAACTGTATTTGTCACATTTCTAGTTAAATATGTAATAGCAGAAAATAATGCTTAACACAAATACATTTATTTAGACTCAAATTTACCCTTTTCCTTTCGAGATATGACTATACTGTTGGTAAGATATTTCCAGTGTATTCCATGTATATGTAAATAACCAGTTTGTTCACATATGTGCCATTGATGTAAACATCGATCCCTTACAAGCACAAACACCTGCGCGTATTGTATATACATGGTATATAATCAGTTATACATAAATACCACAGTGACCTAGTGGTTATGTCGTCAGAGCTCCACCTTTACGGCGACTCTGGTTCGATTATGAAAATTAGTTAACAGAGATTGTAAATAAATAGACGTTTTATTTAAATTTTATTTTAGTTAGATTTATAAAATCACCATATTACGTGTTTCGACCGTCGTTTAATGTTCTATTTCCGATTATAATGATCTACATGTTTTATTCAGTTTCCATGCATATGCGTTTATCATAGACGTATCTATGTTTATTTGTGGATAAAGAAAGATAAAAATATCGGACAGGGAAAGCAGCAGTCAAGGACGACAGTCAACCACAAACTCAAAAACAAACACGCAAACAGACAAACGAGAAGGCAAAAGTAATAAAAAATGCAAACGACATCGCAAACACAAAAGGGTTGACAATAGGGCTACCGCCTTGGAACGGTCAGTGGCAACAAAGGCCACTGGGGGTTTAAACCGTTTCTAGGGTGCACCAAACCTCACACTTACCCTACTGTCATCCCATTAAAACAGGACAGTGTAAATGAAGAAATCCCCACCATGATCTAATCTCTAACCAACAAGGCAGCATCAATAGGCAGTATAAGTAAACCAAAAATATGCTCGTGTAAATATACAACAAAAAACAATAGCCTAGAAAGCCACAATGAAGGTACTCAATGACTTGACAGAAACCAGAGCAACAAGATAATAAACCATTAAGGGTACGACAGGAAAGATCATACACAAACATCAAACGCCACAGTCCCAATGGGCTTTAGGTAGGCGTCATCATAGGGTCCACAGCCTGTCTGGTCATCGTAGAATTAAAGAGGAAAGCATTGTGGCGAACTGTAAAAGGTCAACCACCAAGCATGCAGTACGTTGCAAAATGATAGGGTCATAACCTCTTTTGATAAACCTTTTAACAAGTTTAACAAAGATAGTATGAAAGTGATCATGACCAAGAATCTTACGAAGTTTATAAATCACATCACCATAGAAGTCAGGTTGTGATAGTCCTTATCGCAGAAGAGTCCTTAAATTACTTTTATATTTGGAAAGAAGATCAGGGTTACGATAATAACATTTTGAGAATGTTTTACGAAGTTTATGGTAACGGTAACCCAGATTGAGTAGCTTTTTAGTTATACAAAGATTACGAGCATTAAAATCGTCAACTCGAGTACAAGTTCTTGAAAAACGAATAAGTTGAGACACATACACCCCATAAGAAGTTGCTCGGGGAACATCCCCATCCAAGTGGAGATAGTTAACAATGTCAAAATTAAAATCATCTCTCTTGTCATAGATTTTGATAAATATTTCACCATTTCCAATCGAGAGGTCTATATCAAGAAAAGAAACGTTATTATCAGATATATTAGCTTTGTTAAGCTGAAGTTCTTTAGGATAAATATAATTAACCATAGTTGGAAAGAAACGGTTGTCAATGTTCAATATGGAGAGGTGTAATTAAAGGCTTTAATAACATCTGCCTGGGTATCTGGTGAAAGACTCAATATGAAATCTCTTTCATAGAAAAATAAAAACAAATCTGCGACAAGTGGTGCACAGTTCGTACCCATAGGGATGCCAACAATTTGTCTATAAACGGTGGTTGCATACCTGACGAGAATATTATCTAATAGGAAGATGAGTGCTTCACAAACTTCATAGTAAATCCACATAGTATAATTGTCTAAACTGCCGTTAGTAAAAAACGCTTTAATATTATTACAGGCCAAACATGTAGTATTTTCTCTAGCGAATGTTTTTTTAATAAAAGAACCTAGCTTGTCGTTGATAAGATGATGTGGTAAAGTTGTATATAGTGTAGAGAAAGCATAAGTGCTTATAGATGAAAGATGACGTTTATTGAACATTTTATCAAGAACGTCTCCTGAATATTTAAAGACCAAAACAAATGAATCCCAGAGTTTTCCTGAGTTTTATCACAATATCGTTTAACGTGATCTTTAACGGCAGTAAGATAAGAAGTTAAAAAATTTGGAGATATGTGTTGTAGTGCTAGCACTAGAATTCGAAATAAAGCGGTCTTTATACGGATTTTTATGTAATTTAGAAATCCAGTACATAGTAGGCAGTTTGTGTTTTGCTTTTCGTCTACCCCAGCCTTGAAAGTAGTGCACCGAGTGATATGTGTGGAAACAACATCCTCCTCAGTAGAATGTACTGGAGTATACGAATTGGTGCTGCCGAGTTCCAAGCATTGACGTAATGTAGGCGTCAAACAATAATTACATTATTAGCTGCTTTATCGGCCGGAACTAAAACAAATTTATTATGAAATTCCTGAATTCCCGATGTTAAATTACGAAAGGAAAACCTAGGTCTCGGAGGAAGTAAAGAGGGGTTAGCCTTATAAAAGTTAATACGTGTATCTATTATTTTAAGAATTGACTTTTTCCAAGTAGAAAGCGAGTTTGGGTCCGCATGTTCTCTACGATACCATTTTATACTAAATTTTTCAATGGAGTAGGCGATCTGGGCACGACAGGCATTAAAATCAATACTTACAGGAAATCTATATTTAGGACCTTTCGAAAACAAATGCCGAATACGTTTATCAACAATATCAAAATTACCAGTGATGACATGACCTGCTGGAGCATAGCAAAATGTTGATGTGTTACATTCACATTCCTTAGGAGTGTTATTTACTATATCAAGGTCAGAAACAATTTTATTGTAGTTGAAAATAATATTTGTACTTATAACAAATTATAGAACTTTCGGAATTTTTGAAATGTTTTGGGATAGAATCAACTACATGAGCATCTCGAAAAATACTAGGTATGTCAATAAAATCAATACCTTTGTTAATATATAGTAGTTTTAGAAAATGCCTGACGTGATCAGACTCCTTGTCAATATGGGGTCGGAGAACATGTTGTGTGTAGCTTTGAACTATACAAAGGATTTGTACGAATGAAAATTTTGTTTGCTTCCTCGTCGATCAACTTCAGTGAAGAAATGGATAAAGAGGTAAGCCGTGAAAGCATAGAGTGCTTTCCAGACTGTTAAAAAATAGTATGTAAATCAGCGACAGAAATAATTACACGCGATTTACGTTTAATGTTACTATTACGTCTAAGACCGTGAGATCTACATTTACGCTTTCGAATAGAAAATATAGAAAAAAATGTCAATATTAGGATCTTTTGAAATATTTCCTTCTTGATATATATTGTCATTAAGGCCAAGTGGATATGGTGTCTGTAAGTTTTTCATCTACTTATGTTCTGCAATATGTCTAGCTTTTATTTTAAAGCTTTTAGTAGCATCATTATCAAAAATGATACATTCAACCGGTTGAACTGTTACGTTACTAAAATTATGACCTGACTGACGAAAGTGTTGGTACAAGTAATTTTTTAACTTTTTAGGATTACCTGCATTATATTTGTGTTCTCGAAATCTAACTTTTAAGGAACGACATGTTTGTCCAACATATTGTATACCGCAACGTGGTGCATTTCAAGTCTGAACATAAATGACGTGAGATGAACGTCAATCAACATTTGAAGCTAGACATACATTATTTAAACAATCTACCATTCACAGCTCATTTAATAAGATAAATAACTGCAACAACTGCACCACTTAGCATTGCACTTATTAATAGAGGGAAACAACATGCGTCTTGAATGAACTAAATGATTTCTGAAAGGAGATTTTATATGGTATTTCCTTAAAACAGGTGCTCCTAGAGGAGTTACGGAAACTTTTGAGCCATTATTAAAATTCCTCGTAATATTATTAGAAGGAACATGAAACGATGTTACCGAATGAAGATTATTTAAAGGTGTAAGGCGTACATAAGGTTTAGTTCTAAGAAATGAAGAGTTATTTTGTGGAATTTGTATAGACGACCACATATTTCTACAAACATTACATCCTGCTGCACTCACATCGTGACATTTACATATACCATCATTACATTCGGCATTGTTGTATAAACATTGGCCGCTCTGCCTACACGAGCCACCTATTTCTTTCTCTGTGTAGAAATCGAAACCGATAAAGAATCATGCAAGTTTTAGCTTTCCTAAAAGCTTCGTTCTAGAGATTTTTTTTTTTAAATTTTGAGTTATAAAAAGCCAATAGTTGAAGACTAGAAGGCGTATTTTGTGGGATGTGTTGCATCTTATAATAGCTGCATGCGCATATTTCCGCACATTGAGGAGCAGAATGATGCACCTGTCACGTGATCCAATTTACCGCCACATGTCATGACATAAAAACTGCATTTTAAGATATAATTAACAGTGCATCTTCAGAACACAATTAAATACTGGATGCAAAAAGTAAAACATTGTATGTATTATTAGATTTTGCATATCTATGCAATCGTTCGCAACTTTCCGGATAATCCGGAAAAACTCGAGCAACAAAGCAGCAGTTGAAACATTTTTGCCGAAATGTTTACTAACAATATGTTATTTATGCTTATTAATAGGGTAATGGTATATTAACTTAACACAAAATGTCTTACTATTTCCCTGACATTGTCTATAAGTAAGAACTACACTTTGGTGCGTAGTAATACATCAGAGCCTAATAACATTTATAAAGTAAAATATATCAATACGCAAGACCTACTTTCATAATGAGTTGACCCATAATGTAGGTGGAACAATATATCCGTGAATATGCCAACTGCTTGTAAATTTTTAGCATTGTCAAAAAGAATTCAAGTAAAGGAACCCAATATGCCAGTGTGCGTCGTATTAAACAAAGACACCACCGCAGTGTATTGTATTTAAATTGTTATCGGAAATTATGATGATTCATGCTCCACATTACAGAAATGGAATCGCCTTATTCATGTCAAAGGTCAATTTTCCCCCAATCGTAACTACTCGCCGATTTCCGGCAAGTTTCGGTGATAGTATATCGGCGAGGTGTTCCGATTGACGTTTACCATGATTTTGGAAGACTTCGCTTCTTATCATTGGAGAAGATAGTATATCGGCGAGGTGTTCCAATTGCTGTTTACCATGATTTTGGAAGACTTCGCTTCTTATCATTGGAGCTAACGTTTACGGGGTCACGTAGTGCAATGCCAACTGTAGATCTTCGTTCTCAAGAACGAAGCTCCACATTACAGAAATGGAATCGCCTTATTCATGTCACAGGTCAATTTGACTGTCACTTGTATGACTGAAAGAAGTGAAGCAATCTAATAGTATAACGGCGAGGTGTTGCGATTGCCGTTTATCATGATGGAAGACTTCGCTTCTTATCATTGGAGCTGTTTACGGGGTCACGTAGTGCAATGCCAACTGTAGATCTTCGTTCTCAAGAGAACGAAAGTCCACATAACAGAAATGGAATCGCCTTGTTCATGTCAAAGGTCAATTCCCCCCCCCCCACCCCGCCACCACCCACCCCCGCAGTCGTAACTACTCGCCGATTGCCGGCAAGCTTCGGTGATAGTATATCGGCGAGGTGTTCCGAGCCGTTTACCATGATTTTGGAAGACTTCGCTTCTTATTATTGGAGGAGATAGTATATTAGAATGCTACACAGCGTTTAAATATAAACGACTGTAGAAGTCCGCCACCTGCTTGCGTTATAGGAGTAGCCATTTTCACAGTTAATAGATATCCCGCCACCTTACTTTCTTTATGTAAGTGACGCGTCTGCATTATGTAGAATGAAGGCCCAATACATGTATATCTTTTTATGGAACGTAGATCAGACGCTTGGCCACGATTATGGTTGGAATGCGCTTAACTTAGCCGTAATTTACGGCGAAGAAATTCATGTTTGACTGTCGATTGTATGACTGAAACGGTGCATGCGAAGTGAAGCAATCAAATAGTATAACGGCGAGGTGTTCGGATTGCCGTTTATCATGATGTTGGAAGACTTCGCTTCTTATCATTGGAGCTAACGTTTATGGGGTCACGTATGTAGATCTTCGTTCTCAAGAGAACGAAGAATCAAACATCTTTAGAATAGAACAATATAATAGAACAATGCAGTATTGCATAGTTATACATATCTTAAAGGACTCTCAGAAAACAGAGGCTATTGACTATTCAGATATAGTTGTGACGATGATCTGAAGGAGTGCTGTTGGGGAAAGTGTGGTTGGAGTCACGGTGTTTCTTCCTGTTGAATTACATGTAATAACAAGAAAGAAACATCGTTGAATACGGAATTGTCTTTATTTTAAGTTACAGTTATATCTACTTAACTTCTTAACTGATTGATTACAACATTCTTAAAGACAGAATACCCAGGGTAGTCAAAAACTGGGGACATTGACATGGGAGGGAACGGTGGAAGAAAGGGAATAAATTCATTGTCTAGACCAGGTAGGTGGTTCATGATCCAACGCGGATCGAAGCCAGAACGCTGAGATCGGTGATGATCTCCAGGAGGACCAGCTAGTCCCCGATCTGGGACATCAGGGCCAGACTTCTCATCATCCACTAAGCCCCGACCTGGGTTATCATGGTGGGATCGAAATCGCGTTGGGCGACCTTCCCCGTTTCGCGGACGATTTTCAGCCTTTTAGGCGATCCAATCCTCTTTTCGTGGGCGCCATCCATTCTGGGTGATGATTATACTTTCAGCCTGCACCCAAACAACTTATATGATCTTCGGGGTGAGTCGAAGGGGATAGTTCTTTATTTTCCTGTATCGTTCACCTAATTAGCAATACAAACTCAAATGTACAAAAGGTAATTCCAGGTATATCACATGATTGGATTGAAGTAATATGGCGGATAACGTACTAGTTTTTACATTCAACTGTGTTTTGGTCACTTTCTCATGAACTGTATGCCCTACTTATTTCGAGCTTTGGATATACGGTTGTATCTGGTTAGTGCATAGCAACATAACATAGTAAATGTGAATGTGACCTTCACCCTCCTAGCAGAAGACAGATAACTTCGTAATTCTTACCTTTACATAAATGTTTTTAAACAAACTATAATTATGCACTAGATGTTTTAAACTTAGTTTACAGTTTAATCTTTGGAAGACAAAACATTATATTTTGGACACATGGGTTGCATCTATGACCTTAACATTCATGTTTTGAGTGAGGATATTTTTTTATACAATGTCGTTTTTATTTTTAAATGAATAGAAAAATTCATCTAGAGGTTATTTTTAGTAAAAACAGATGTCTTCCCCAGTGGGGAAAAGGCAACAAATCATTCACGTAGAACACGAAGATAATATGCGCAACTAGGCTTGATACTGATCCTCCTAGCCAAGTTTCGTTGAAATCCGGCTACGGGTTCAGGAGACTATTCCGGACAAAGTCCGTGTATTTAAACCTTTAAATTAGGGCCAAAACTCCACCAAAAAATATATAACCGGAACATAGCGAAGATATGCGCAACTAAGCTTGGTACAGATCATCCTTGCTAAATGTCGTCAAAATCTGGCCAAGGGATCAGGAGAACTAGTCCTGACAAAGTTTATGTATTAAAACCTTTAAAGGTCCATAACTATGCCAACAATCATTCACCCAGAACACAGCAACGATATGCACAACTAGGCTTGGAACAGAACTAGTCCGGAAAAAAGATTGTGTATTAAAACCTTTAAAGGGCCATAACTCCGCAAAAAGTCACTCAACCGGAACACGGTGATGATATGCAAAACTACGTTTCGTTGAAATCTGGCCAGGGGTTCAGGAGAACTTGTCCGGACAAAGTTTGTGACATACAGCCGACAGACAGACGAGATACAACAGACATATGACTGACAACAGACAGACAGACAGCACAAAAACAATATGTCGCCCCTCCACAAAGTGGGAGAGACATAAATATTAGCAGCAAAATGTAAACGCCATTGTTTTTAGATATTAGAAATTTAACAAGCTTTCACTGTCGGTTATGTGAGATGGATTAGCATTTTTCAGTCATAGGGTAGACATTTTCAAGACGGCAGATGATGACAAAGTTGAGACATATGTGTCGTAGCAATTTTCCTGATATGTTTCGCCTTTTAAAAACATGCCGCCTATTTCCAGAGGTGAACATTTGAATCTTCAAACCTCGACAAACCTATTACTAAGGGTGTTAATACTTATTGGTCCTCTGAGATGATCAAGCCCAATCTTTGAGACTTTAACATTGCAACCAAAAACTTTAAAATTAAAGCTAGACATATAGCAGAACTAAACTGGATGAACAACTTGCAGACACCGTTTCCCTCTGGGACTTAATGATAATATTTATCAACAAGGAAATATTGTTTAAAGAGCATTATATTGACATTTATGCTATATTTGCCGTTTTATTGGGATGACAGTAGGGTAAGTGTGAGGTTTGGTGCACCCTAGAACCTGGTTTAAACCCCCAGCTGCCTTTTTTTGCCACTGACAGTTCCAAGGCGGTAGCCCTATTGTCAACCCTGTTTGTGTTTGTGACGTCATATGCCTTTATTCCTTATTAACTTTGCCATTCATGTTTGTCGTTTTGTGTGTTTCTGGGTTTACTGTGTTCTGTGAAAGCTGCATTTCCTGTTGGACTTTTATACTTATTTTTAACGTAGAATACCGCTTTAGCCGGTGTTAGGAGTGTGAGAGGTGTTGCACTTTATATTACCTCTCATGGACAAATGTATTCAATAAAACTGTGTCTGTTACTTTTTTCTGTTGTTTGTGTTTGTTGCTTCCAAAGAATCCCATTTTCAGTATTTATTGGCATTAACATATTTGTTTAGTTCTGTGGGGATGCTGTTAAAAGTCATCCCAACGTAAAATCGGTAGTAGCAACACACATAAACAAGAGAGAAAAGTAGCCATTTTATTAAATCTGTTCATGAGAGGTTATATTAAACGCAACACCTCTCACGATCCCTAGCACCGACCTAAGCGGTTTTCTACTTAAACACCACAAAGATGCGGAAAGGACCTGTAAGTAATAACACTACTGATTTGTTATCAGGGCGTTGTTTTAAAGCTGCCCCAAAACACTAAACAAATTCTTGTTTATGTTCACTGTAAGTTATGGAAATGATAATTTGCTAAATGTTAGTTCTCAGCTGGGTAAAGTCAATGACTATATACAGGACAAAGTTTTAAATCTCAGCAGTATTAAACACTTACCTTTAGTTGTACATGTTGAACCAATACTCCAAGATCCGGTTGACAGACAAGCGATTAGACTAGTGCCAGTTTGAGTGTAACCTTCTTTACATGTAACTGTAGCTTTGGCGTCATACGTCGTAGCTGATGCGTATCCTATGTCAGCATTGGCTACAGTCGCTGTTCTTCCACAGTCTGAAAAACAAATGTTAAAAGGCTTTAGAATGTATCCGAAAATTTAATATAATGTTTAGACACAAATCTGTAGATATTCATATAATTGATATTTTAATTATAATATTACAATGCAAGTTTACAAAGAAAAACACAAGAACACGGCGAAGATTGTAACAAAATGAGTGCATATGTACATAGAGTTTTTAACTGTGTTTGTCGGGGCCTAATTTCCCCTGATTTTGAATAGGAAGTTTGATAGACTTTGCCAAGCGTATCACCTTTAATCTATGCGTATATCTAATAAATGATATTTTACTAGTTCATTCTACTGATAAAGATTAAGTTGTTTTGGCTTTTATTTCATCAAAAAACATCAAGTATTAAGAAAGTTATGATTTTTCAAGCTGTGTATATTTATCAATTTTGCCAGTATTTACCAGTTTGGGTCTAACAAACTGTATAGATTGCTTATATAAAGCCATGGTCACATTTACGGTCATGCACGTAGTTGACCGTAGTTAATTTCAAACGTAGTCTGCCGTAGTGTTACTACGGTCAACTAGGTTGAAGTACGTTCGAAGTAGGTTCAAAATTGGCAAAAAGAGGAAATATAGAAAGTCTAAGTAGGTTGAACTACGTGTAAGTACGGTCAACTACATTCAACTGCGAGCAAAGTGGCTAGGGTTAACTAGGGTATCACTACGTCTAACTACGAGTAACTACGTTACACTACGTATAAACTACGTCCTAAGTACGCGCAACTACGGTAAATTAGGGTCAACTGCGTTAAGCTACGGTAAAACGTTGTGGCTGCGCCTGCGCAGTACGGGTAAGCTACAGTCATTGTGCTTTTGGAAGTTGACGAGCCAACATTGCAGTTAAAAATGTAATCCTAAAAAACAAGATGTCTGTAATCCCAGAAATGTACGCGACAGACTACAGGGACCACGTGACCAGGAACTCCTAAACAACATTTCTTATTAGTTGACCCTAGTTATCCGTACTATGAACATACTTCAAACGTAGTTCAACCCTAGTAGATCCCTAGTTGACCGTAGTGTTAACCGTATTGTTGATGTGTTTTGGCAGGTACTACGGTCAACTACGGTACACACTACGTTTAAGTAGGGTCAATTACGGTTAACTAAGGTCAACTACGTTCAAACTACGGTCACAGTAGGGTCACAACATCGTAGTTAACCGTAACCAATTTTTGAACATGTTGAAAAATTATGTGCTTACTACGGGCAAATCATAAGTTCAAACTACGTTCATTACTACGTTGAACTACGGTTATCTACGTGTAACTACGTTCAACTACGTTTAATACGTTCAACTACGGCCAACTACGGTCATTCCCCACTACGGTCAACTACGTAAGATGTGACCACGGCTTAAGATAGAGTTAAAAACTACGTCACAACACGCTATACGAGCAGTCCGGATAATATGATATTTGTATGGATGGCGTGTTCAGTCAGGTACACGTGTAGTGGTTATATAAATTGATGTCAAAATGATAAGACCTTGTCACAGTATCGCAAACCCCTCTCTGTGGTAGTCGTGACCAGTAAGTTACGGCAGTGGGCAAGTCAATATTATTTTATTTGTTGTAAATAATTGTCATATTTATATTGCTGTTCTGGAATATTTGCAGGTGAAAAAAACATAATTAGTTTGGCAGGATATTGGCTTTATTTCTAGTACGTTTTCAAACGCCAGAATATATTAGCAAATTATTGTCTGATAGATTGTTGTGGCATATATTTTCATTAATGATAATGCCAGTTGTTCTGTAGATAGTAAATGAAATACTCAATTCAGATTGTAAGTACCTTTTCTACGGAGATTTTTAACTTCATTACTTCACAGGCGCGTATCCAGGCATACGCACGTACGCCAATGCGTTCAATTCGTCAGCAAAAGTGAAAAAATCAAAGTTCAAAATGCCATATTAACGCTGAAATACAGCTTCAGAACGCATCATTTGCCACCTAATTTTCAAAAAAAACCTCCCACACCTACCCCCCACTCGCAGCGTCGCTGCTCGGTTCGCAGCTACGCTTCTCATATCTGGCGTACATTTCAAAATGCTCCAGATACGCCCCTGCTTCATTGCATAACAGCGTATTGTTTATTGTGCAGTGTAAATCTCTCTGATGTTGTTTATCATATTGTCACTGTTATTAAATCCTTCTGAGGCCGCTGTACCATTATAGCCTAATGTGCTAGCGGAATTTAAAAACCAGTTATTATTCAGTCATGTTGTCTATGCGTTGAAAATTAAATATAATGTTCATGATGGGTTTTTATGTTGTAACGTTTGAGTTACATCGAAAATGGTGTGGTTTTTAACATCTATATTTAGCTATGGCGGCCAAGACGTTTCCAAGAAGTAGTCGCCATAAACTTATATTTCTTTTATAATCTATTATTCACTTTGGCGACCATCTTCAATTTCACATCAAGATCAACTAGACATTAGGAGCAACATTCCTGTACAGTTTCATGAAAGTATATCCTGTAGTTTCAGAGAAGTAGTCGCTACAAGTTTTTACTATATAACTCTATGTAAACAAAGATGCATTCTGACAGCCAAATCAAAATAATTTTCAAAAAGAACCACCATCATGTCATGCTGATCATTTTAGAAAAAGTCCCATACCAATATCACTTATAGTTTTCAAGAAGTACAAAGTTGTTTTTTAAATTTTATTTTTAGCTTTTGTGGTCATCTTGGATTTCTCATCTACGTGCGTCTTGGGTAGGATCATTAGACATTAAGGGCAACATTCCTGTAAAGATTCAAGTAGTTTCAGAAGAGTAGTCGCTACAAAAAATTTTTATGGAAAGACAGACAGAAGATCACGGCATAAGATCTTTAATCAGCAGAGCTAACAACTAGAAGGCCACGGCCTACATTGCTAGCCCAATTATAAAGGTCCACATTTTTATATGATCAACACCAATACATTATTGTCATTAACAGTGATGAATGCATGTCGAAGCGGACACCGGACATGACCTATATTTCGTCGAAAGTAGGTCACATCGATTCTTAATTTTGCACATGATGTTAGATGCACCAAAAGGAATAAAAAAGAACAAACTGGTGAAGTTTGATGAACATCCTGCAAGAAAGAAGCCAGATATGCATGTCGTAGTGGAGATCGGACATGACCTTTATTTCGTCAAAAGTAATTCACAGCGACCCAAAATTGTGCACATGATGTTAAATGCATATAAGGAACATTCTGTTCAAATTTTATGTAAATCCTGCGAGAAAGAATCAAGATACGGAGAACGGAATTTTGCATATAATATTAGATGCATGTAAGGAACATTCTGATGAAACTCGGTGAAAATCCAACGAGAAAGGACCAAGATACGCATGTTGTAGCAGAGACCAGACATGAACTATATTTCGTCGTAAGTGCGTTACAGCGACCTAAAACTTTGCAATGATGTTAGATGCATTTAAGAAACATTCTGGTAAAGTTTGGTGGAAATCCTGTGAGAAAGAAGCAATATACACATGTCGTAACGGAGACCGGACGTGACCTATATGTTGTCGAAAGTACGTGACAGTAACCCTAAATAATGTTATGTTGGATCCATATAATCAACATTCTGGTGGAGTTTGATAAAAAATCCTCAAGTAACGAAGAAGATATAAAGAAATGAAAATCGGACGCACGTATGGACTAACGAACGGATGGACGAACTGACACATATACACGCGGACAACATTGTGATCGCAAAGTCAAGATCCGTAAATGGGCTCCACACAAAATATGAGTAATGATCTATATGAATAAAACTAGGGAGTAAAGATCAATTTTGAAAAATAACACTATCAAAATGATAACAATGGCTATCATGGCTATTAAGAAGATGTTTTAATGTTGTCCTATATAGGTTCGTTGTATACACTTCACACATCAGTCATTGATCGACCATATCGGTATATATATATATATATGGAAGGAGAAATATTGACGATATTGACTGAATTGTTATGGCTGTACTTGCTCGAGCATTTTAAGCATTTTAAATGTTAAAACATGTATATATTGCTTTTAAAAGGGTGTTGTAACATTTCAAATATACTCTTTTAATCATATATGGTAGTTTGCTTGATCTTTCCTACCTAGTACTAGGCATTTATAATTATTAATTGGTCAAAATCAAAAATAAATTACCTTTATTACTTGAATTTATTTACTTGTGTCAGCAAAGCAATCGCTGTTTCACATCAAGTTATAATTTTTATTTTAAACCATCGTTTCGAGATAAGAACATTAAAACAGATATCCATGACCTTTACGCAATCTCCTGAAGATCTGAACAGCTAGATCTTGGAACAACATCATAACGTTTTATATTATGTTGTCATTATTTTTGAAGGGATAGTGTTTGTTAATCATTAAACAATACAAGTACATGTATTTCTTTTCTCTGACCATGTTTGGAGGAGGCATGTTTGTAGTCCACGCAGCACTTACAGTTGTCAAAGTAAACTCATTTCATTTTCAATATTTTTCAAATGAAAATCATTTTTGTAACACGAGTACAATTTCTGTAATGTTTCATGAACATCGTTCAAAACATTTCAGAGGAGTAGTTGCCACTCGTTTTTCCTACATGTATATAACTTTGTGTCAACAAAGATGGCTGCTGCATGCTTGACGTTAAATAACAAAAAAAAATTAGGATCTACTTCATTCTATGCTATGCCAGTCATTTTGGTAACCGTACCAAATCAATAACATATGGTCACCACAAAGTTGTGCTTTTAAAATCTAATTTTAGCTGTGATGACCATCTTAAAGTTTAGGCCTACCTGCTCTTTACTTAGGACCAACTAGACATCAAGAGCAACATTCCTGAAAAGTTTCATGTAAATCAATCAAGTAGTTTTAAAGCTGGAATAGCCACACGTTTTTCCTATATAACTCTATGTAAACAAGGATGTCCGCTGGCGGCCATATTTGAAGTTAACTAAAAAATGAATTTTGTTTAGGAACACCTTCATGTTATCACAATCAATTCGGTAAAGCTTCCAAATCAATACCAATAATAGATTTTAAGCAGTAGTCGACACAAAAGTGTATTTTTAAAATCTATTTTTAGCTGCGGCAGCCATCTTGAAATTTTACTTAGGACCACTCATACATCAAGAGTAACATTTCTAAACTGTAGTTTCAAAGTAGTCGTCACAATATTTACATATATAACTGTATGTAAACAAAGATGGCCACTGGTGGCCATGTTGGAAGTCGAATCAAAATAATTTTCTTTCTCTTTCCAACGTCAAAGTACATATGAAGTTTCATCAGTGGTGGGGGGTGGGTGTTATGTTTTTTTATGTTATCGTGCAAAATGCATTTGACCTACTGAACAATAGGGTTCATCCTCTCACCTAGGGCAATGTACATATGAAGTCCTATGAGTGTAGGTTTACTTTGACCTTTGACTTACTGACACCCAAAACAACAGGGTTTCTCCTCTTACCTTGGGAAATGTACATATGAAGTTTGATGAGTGTATGTGATACGGTTTTGAAGTTATTGTGCGGAATACATATTTCCATATAAGGTCACTGTGACCTTGACCTTTGATGCAACAGGATATATCCTCTCACCTAGGGCAATGTACCGATAAAGTTTTATGAGTGTAGGTATTATGGTTTTGAAGTTATTATGTTAAATGCATACTAACATATCACGCTTAATCCGGTGCTAGGAGGCGTGGGAGGTATCATTGCACTTTACATTACCCCTTATGAACAGTCTCAATAAACCCGGGTCTGCTACTTTTATCTCTTGTTTGTTGTTGTTGCTTCCAAGGGATCCACTTTTCAGTATTTATTGACATTTACACTAGCGTTTGTTTAGTGCCCTGTGGCGGTCGTAAAAAGTTGCCTCGGCTACAAATCAGTAGTATAATTACTTAATGGTCCTTTGGGATCACCAAGCCCAATCTATGTTGCTTTAAAGTAGTATATCGCTTAAGCCGGTGCTAGGAGGAGTGGGAGGTGTTGCACTTTACATTACACCTCATGAACAGACTCAATAAAATCGAGTCTGCTATTTTTATCTCCTGTTTGTGTTTGTTGCTTCCAAGGAATCAACTTTTCAATATTTATTGACATGTACACTAGAATTTGTTTAGTGCTGTGAGGCGGCAGTAAAAAGTCGCTCCGACTACAAATCAGTAGTGTTATTACTGACTGGTCCTTTGGGATCATCAAGCCCAATCTTTGTGGGTTTAAAGTAGAATAGCGCTTAAGCCGGTGCTAGGAGACGTGAGAGGTGTTGCACAATACATTATCCCTCATGAACAGACTCAATTATACCGAGTCTGTTACTTTTATATCTTCTTTGTGTTTGTTGCTTCCAAGGGATCCACTTTTCAGTATTTATGAGTGTAGGTGTTATGGTTTTAAAGGTATTCTGTGGAATGTATACTTCCATAAGGTCACTGTGACCTTGACCTTTGACCTACTGGCCCAAAAAACAAAAATATTTCTCCTCTCACCTAGAGCAATACACCTATGAAGTTGTTTTAGATGTTATGGTTTTGAAGTTATTGTGCGGAATGAATATTTCCATATAAGATCACCGTTACCTTGAGCTTTGACATACTGGCCCTAGAAACAACAGGGTTCCTTCTCTCACCTAGGACAATGTACCTATGACATGTCATGAAGTTGGATCTTATATTTTTGGAGTTATCGTGCCGAATGCGAAAAGTTTACAGACATACGGTGGGACAATCCCATACCATAATACGTCCCGTTTTTCAAACGGGCGTATAAAAGCGAAAAACACTTAAAAGGCGACGGATATAATCCATGCCTACACACATGTTTTAGCCAAAGAAATTTCACAGCGCACCTACTTCCGGTTTAAATAAAAGAAGCCCCAAAACAAAACGGCGTTTATTTGCATCGTGCTTTTTTCTGTTTGAATCGATTTCTGAAAAAAATGTATCGATATATCGATCGTCTGAAACTAATCGACGATGCATCGATATCGTTTCTATCAATGACAGCCCTAGGTCTACGGGGCTTTTTTCATGCCACCGGCCTCATTTTTACAAATGTCAATCAGAAGCTTCCTGCAAATATAATAAATGTCAAATGGTTCTGCAGTTTCTTAGAAGTTATTTATGTTTCCTGAGTAACTCTTTCTAAAGTCATTTGACCCCAAACTGAGGGCTGTTCTAGAGGAGTATGGGTGACACAATATTTTGTTTGTAGTATAATCGTTGCTGTTTCAACTATCTTTGGATTTCCTTGCAACCTAAATATAATTGAGGACTAACTAGCCATGCATGCAATGTTCCTTCGAAAATCCATTCAAAACTAGTACTTTGAGAAAAGACAATAACCACGCCTACCATTTTGGTTGAGATCCTGTGTCAATACCTCTTATAATTTTAGACAAGATGCAGTCATATTTTCAACAAGAAATCTGTCATAATATCTTGCAGTTGGTTATAATAATCTAAATGCCTAGAATTCCACGACTTTCCTATTCATAATTTATCCTTGAAAGTAAAAACATATTTAAAATCCAACCTTTACCATTGTATGTGAGGTCTCGTGACTTCTATGCTGTTATTTGTTCCCAGCTTGTAGGCAATTTTAATCTTATTTATTTTATCTGACGACATAGCGTCATTATCAATTGCATATCCATAGTCCCAGAGTTTAATGTATAAAAAACATGCAAGGCTTTCTAGGCTATTGTTTTTTTGGTATTATATTTACACGAGCACATTTATGTTTTACTTATATTGCGTATTGATGCTGCCTTGTTGGTTAGAGATTAGATCATGGAGGGGATTTCTTTGTTTACACTGTCCTGTTTTAATGGGATGACAGTAAGGTAAGTGTGAGGTTTGGTGCACCCTAGAACCGGTTTAAACCCCAGTGGCCTTTGTTGCCACTGACCGTTCCAAGGCGGTAGCCCTATTGTCAACCCTTTTGTGTTTGTGATGTCGTTTGCATTTTTTATTACTTTTGCCTTCTTGTTTGTCTGTTTGCGTGTTTGTTTTTGTGTTTTGTGGTTGACAGTTGTCCTTGAATGCTGCTTTCCCTGTCCGATATTTGTATCTTTCTTGAGATATTCGAGCAAGGTCAAGTTTCAGATCACTGACTTCTATGAAAATTATCATTTGCTACATCTAGGATTAGGATTTTAATATCAGCATAGTGCCTTCTCTGGGCATCGCCAATGGAGCCAAATGAGAAAGAACAAGAGGATTAAGAGGGCTTCTCTCGCTCTTCTGGCTTTTTGGAGTTTGTGGCTGGGTGTGTGGGTAAATTAGTTGTTGTGGCACGGAGCAAAATGACAGTCAAACATATAACTTAGTGCAAGTTCCCCAAGTTGTACCCATGTAGATGGAGCCCTTTACACAGGAGAACAAATCCCATTTTATATATGTTGTGCCTAAATGACCATAGCAAATTAGAATTAAATGCATTCACATTTGGACGAGATATGCAACCCTTTACCTGATAAAGGTAAAGGGGATGGAGCCAAAAACGAAAACTTTATTGTGCACCTGCACATCCTTAACTAAGAAATACACCACACATGAACTTGAAATCTAAAAGACAATAGAAGGAGTTAGCGTCACAAGACGGAAACCCATTATGCAGAAGGTGAAACCCTTTTTATATACTCCTTAAATGACCATACAAAATTAGAACATTTTTTATGTTTTTCTTTGCTGGATTACACCACTACCCCTCCCATTGGATGCAGCCAAAATACTAAATATTATTGCGCATCTACAAATCCTTAACTAAGAAACACCACACATGAACTTGATAAAATGGATATATATCTTGATATATCAAAGAGTATAGAAGAAGTTAGCGTCACAAGGCAAAAACTATGTAAGAGTAAATAACAGTAAGTTCCCCTGCAGAGGGGCCGCTTAATGCAGGAGGTCACAACCCGTGTTATATATGTTGTGCCTCGAGTCCATCAATGACCATACAAAATCATTTGAATCATAACCATTCATATCTGGACAAGATATGCATTTTTTAAGACTTTTGACCCGATTACCCACTAGGGGGCTCCAGTGGGTGAAGCCAAAATCCGTGACATTATTGTGCATCTACACATATTAACTAAGAAAAACACCATACAATAACTTAACATTTCAAAGGGCATAGAAGGAGTTTCATAAAGCCGAACATCTAAAATAGTAAATTACTGCAAGCTCCCCAAGTTGTATCCCTGTAGAGGGGCCGCTTTACACGGGAGGACAAACCCATTGTATAAATAGTGTGACTCGAGTCCCAAATGATCATACCCAATTAGAATTAAATACAATCACATTTGGACAAGATATGAAATGTGTTTGTTTTTCACCTGCTTTTTCTCAATGGAGCCCTCGAGGATGGAGCCAAATATGAAAACTAATTGCACATCTACAAATACGTAACTAAGAAATACATGTCACAAGCCCGAAACTTGTAGTAGTAAATTTCTGGAAGTTCCCCTGTAGAG
The DNA here is from genome assembly GCA_037043455.1 of Cyrtodaria siliqua. Lineage (NCBI taxonomy): Eukaryota > Metazoa > Mollusca > Bivalvia > Adapedonta > Hiatellidae > Cyrtodaria > Cyrtodaria siliqua. The sequence continues at coordinate 49,597 of JAWPHD010010899.1, read as the reverse complement.
GGGCCCCTTAATGCAGCCTGGAGGTCAAAACCAGTTTTATATATGTTGTGCCTCGAGTCCTTATATGACCATACCAAACTAGAATCGTAACCATTCACATCTTGACAAGATAGGTATTTTTGTGTGAATTTTGACCCGTTTACCCCACGCCACCCCACGCCACCCCAGTCCCAAGGGGGCAAATCTCCGTAATAGTAAATTACTGCAAGCTCCCCCAATTGTACCCCTGTAGAAGGGCCCCTATATGTAGGAGGACAAACACTCGTTTTGTATATGTTGGGCCTTGAGTCCCCTTAATGACCATACGCAATTAGAATCAAATCCATTCACATTTGGACAAGATATGTATTTTTTCTGATTTTTTACGCAATTACCCCCACGGACGGAGGCAAAATCCGAGACCTTGCTGCAGCCCCTTGCGTCATAAAATGTAAAGGTTAGCACCCAGTGAGATTTGAACCCACGACCAATTGTTCGCAATAAAGCACAGTGCATATTAAAGAAAATCAAGGGCCATAAGTCTGGTGTTACTGGACCGATCCGGCTTGTTTTCAAACTTGCCCGAGCTTTTATTGATATTAACAATCAGTTAACCTAATTGTTACTTTACAGATATATGTTGCTGTCAAAAACGCAATATTTGTATTTATACAAAGGCAATATTTTTAATATTTTCCTTTGTTCGTGTTGTTTTATGAGAGCCACTTGGATTTCTAGATAATTCATGATAATGTTATTATTATGGTGCAACTTAAAGTTGTTCTTTGTTTCTGTGTGTGTTTGTGGTTGACTGTCATCCTTGAATGCTTTTTTTGCCTTTTCGATTTGTATATCTTCTTGACAAAATGGTATATCAAGACATAACTGCCCCACTACCCCAAAAAAAGCAAGTTGTTGAAATGAGTATAAAATTAAAACTATTTTAGTGGAGTAAACAGCTGCATATATACTATCTCATGTCAAGGCATTTGAAAATCGTATTGTTCTAACTATTATTAATTTTAGAGTATGATAAGAAGACACAAAACAGCAATACATTTTTTATACTAAACGGTAACGGTTTACATGTCAAGCCATATTATAAAAAATTCCAGATTTTTTATTTGACCAACACCAATGTCAATCGCAAGAGATATTCGTTAAAATTGTGGCGTAGCGGAGATCGGGTGTGACCTATATTTCGTGGAAAGTAGTTCATAGCGACCCGAGATGTTGTACATGATGTTAGATGCTTATACATGTAAAAAACATTCGGCTGAAGTGCAAGAAAGAAGCAAGATACGCATGCCGAAGCGGAGACCGGACGAGACCTATATTTCGTCGAAAGTAAGGCTCTGCGACCCGAAAACGTGCACATGATGTTAGATGCACATAAGGAATTTTGTCACGAGGTTTGGTGAAAATTCTGCAAGAAAAAAGAAAGATACGCATTTCGTAGCGGTGATTGGACGTGACCAATATTTCGTCGAAAGTAGGTCACAACGATCTGAAATTGTGTACGTGATGTTGGATATATATAACAAACATCTTTGTGGAGTTTGGTAAAAATCCTTTGAGTAATGCAGGAGTTATTAGAAATGAAGATCGGACGCACGGACGGAATAACGGACAAAGTAACGAACGAACTGACACACATACACATGCACTAATTTGTGATCGACATTTCTTCTAAGAGATGTGTAATCCCTTCTGTCATATTGCCATATTGTTCGTTTGTATCAATGCTCTTTAGGTTAATAGTATTTTTAGTAAGGTTGTACTTATTTGATATGTCTGTTACTTTATTTGCAGACTGCATTTTACTCATACATGTATATAGATTAAAATCACAAGTTATATAATTTCAGATATGTTAGTATCAATGGCTAAACAATTAGGCATTTGAATTTGAAGGTCTAAGGAATGTTCCTAGTAGTATTGTCTCGTTAACATGGTTAATATGTGAACGTATTTTAAACCATATTCACTCAATATTGGGCAGTTCAAGATCATAACTTCTAGTAGCATTTAAATTTGTGTTTATGTCAACAATAATTCCACCTTGATTGTCGGATAGTCTATCTCTACGAAATGGGGTTCTAAGATTTGTAAATAAAATATCGTCCGTCGATATTATAGCATTTAACACGTTTCGGTAAAAAATGAGTGAAACATTGAACATTATCATAATTATAGTGAACTACCGATAAGTGATGACTGCGTCCGTCAGAAGTTGGAATATATGTATCAGGTCCTGGATTGAGTTCAATATCATCAGATCCAAGTAACGAATTAAAATATTGTTAGGCATTTGGATCCCTTCACTCTCAAATTAGGCCTTGAGAAAAAGGTGAACCCTCCTCCCATGTGTGAATTTTGTAGATACTATTTTTCTGAAAGCCCATTATGTATATAGTCTTGTCTGCCATCTGAGCGTTGGGTCTGTATAGTGTTACAGGGTGTAGATTACGTTACCTATAACATAATATTTAATTTTACTGCATTCTGAAGACTAAAAAAGTATGGAAGAAAGGATTTGTTTTAAATGTGTCTATTATTCACGACTAAAAATGTAAGGAAGAAAGGGTTTGCTTTAAATTTGTCTATTATTCATGCCTTCTATAATATAAACTTGTGCTTTTTTATACCTTAGATGCCTGCGTTACTAAGCCTACGTTACCGTAATTTACGTTACCTCGATAAATTAAGTTTTTTAACGTAAAGAAATATAAAAAGATCGGACAGCGAAAGTGGCATTCAAGGAGGACAGTCAACCATAAAACACAGAAACAATCACGCAAACAGACAAAGAAGAAGGCAAAAGTAATAATAAATGCAAACGACATCACAAACACAAAAGGGTTGACAATAGGGCTACCGCCTTGGAACGGTCAGTGGCAAAGTAGGCCACTGGAGGTTTAAACCGGTTCTAGGGTGCACCAAACCTCACACTTACCCTACTGTCATCCCATTAAAACAGGACAGTATAAATAAAGAAATCCCCGCCATGATCTAATCTCTAGCCAACAAGGCAGCATCAATAGGCAATATAAGTAAAACACAAATATGCTCGTGTAAATATAATACAAAAAAACAATAGCCTAGAAAGCCACAATGAAGGTACTCAATGATTTGGCAGAAGCCACAGCAACAAGAGAATAAACCATTAAGGGCACGGCAAGAAAGATCATAGACAAACATCAAACGCCACCGCCCAATGGGAGACAAAAAGAATATTAATGATGTTACATCCTACAAATCGCAGATATACATGCCCATGATGTTAATAACGTTTAGTTCTTGCAATGTCCGTTATAATGTGTGTTTTTAAATCATTTATATTTTCCACATGTTAAAAGAAATTAGAACAAAAGTAATCATCCAATAAACTATTAAAGTTTTATTGCAACAATTCTTTAGACATAATTGATTGTAAAAACTCATTTTGAACATTATTTATGCTTTTATAAGGCAAAATTTCGTTTCATTTAATGTTTATATCTTATATCTTGGATACCTACGCTATTAAAGTTACGTTACCGTAATTTACGTTACCTTGTTGAATGAAGGCGTTTGGTTTAAGAAATTAAGAACATAAATATTTTCAATCCGAAAATTATTTCAAACATCATAGGTTATAACAGACATACCTATCCATGATGCGAACAATGTTTGGTTCTTGTATTGTCCGTTACATTGTGTGTGTTTTTAAATAATGAATAATAATTGTCCGTGTGTTACCAGATATCTAGAAAAAGCAGTCAATTAACTTAAACACCTTAAGAAATGAAATTATGTCAATACTAATATGTTACCTCATGTAATAAACGTTACGTACGTTACCAATTAAGTTTACATTATTTTATTTAAATACCACATATTGTTGCGCGTTTGTCAGGCACGCGGATATATACTGAATCTTCGTAAAATCCTAGTTTGTGAATCGTCTTATCAGTGATTGATTAATATTTTATTTTATTATTAAATAGGTATAAGCAATGACTAGTGTATGAACGTTTAGATATTGGATATTAAAGTAACTCCCATGAATTTAAATGCAAAGACTTTCAATTCTGCAACACTATATATCACAATATCAATGAAAACGCCTTAACAATATAGTTTATTCACAAATACAGTCGACCATTTGATCCATGAGAATACAAATACACAAATCATTTTATAGTGTGCTATTGATTTTATGAATATTGAGTTCTGCTCAACCCGGGGCTAGAGGGCGTGAGCTATAACTAGTATATTTCACTACCGCTCATGAACAATCAAACCGAGACTGCAATATTTCGTATGTGTCGTGACAAACATTATATAATATCAAATTTTGTACAATATACTAACATTATAAATCAGTTTTAATTATGATATTTCTATCATTGTATAAGTTTTACTATACGCAATATATAAACATGTAAAATATGCTGAATAATATTCTCTTCTTGTAAAAATCTTATTATACAGTTACCAATGTGGAAACAGATTTAAGCAACTTTAAATAATCTGTTTTAAATAATATTACACTAGACTTACTTAATTTTCCAGAAACAATAGACTTTCAAGTTTGACAAATTTTACAGAGTTTTGTATTTTTCTCCTCCTCAAAAATGACAGAAAACTGAGCTTATATACTCCAAGGAATTTTCAACCACAAATCTGGGTGAAAATGACCAAATCTCTGGATGCAAACCACCAACCCAAAATCGCCCATAAACATTGGATGATCCCAATGTTTTGGTTGCATGACATTTAACGTAGACACACACCCTTTATAGGAAAACTTAATTAACAGACTTAAATTGACTGAAACATATGCATAAAAACTGTTAAACCTGAACAATATTAATTATGTAAATAAAATATATACCAAAAGTTTGTCCTGTGACTGTCCTTGCATTTTAAATATGTTTTTTAAAACTGAAAGATGATGCTGACTGCAAATATAATGTAAACACACTTGGCAAACGATTGAATAAAATGAAGTTGGTATATAATTTACGCGACTTATCAGTATTTTTACGCTACCGAATTCAAAAGGAAATAGCAATTTTTAACAGCTAATGTAGTCATATATTAATCAATAAATTAAGCAATGTCAACATATACTCAAAATGAATTAAACTTTACTTACGTTACTAATACATATAAATGTATAACTCTATGAGATAACATGCATTTTTATGGAAATATATTACATCAGTTGAGCTCATAATTACTCATACATCATCATCATTTTCTTCAAACTCAATATCAGTAAGTTTGTTGGCTTCCATATCTTCCCGCTCTTTATTGCTTTCTTCTTCATTGTCAGGCTCTTTGAACATGATGTCAATCAACTATGGTGATGCAATATCACCAGCAGTCCAGTCAAAGTCAACAACTACTTGGACGTGTGCATGTTAAAATGCATTATTATATTAAATTGACACGGTGGTAAAAAGCTCTTGTTGTGACCTTTGAATTTTCGCGTTTTTGACATCCGTGTAAAGACTTTTGCCATATAGGTAGCACACTATCTTCTCCGTGCTCTCCGTACTTTTTTTTGAAGATCATTCGAACATTCATGCTGCTGTTCGAACAATCCAAATTGACACACACTCTCTGTGCTTTTGAATCATCTTCAATGGGACTGCCTTGCCTGTCCGCATAAAGCAATTGGTTGTATCACAGTTTGTAAAGCAATGTGTTGTGGGTAGTAAAGAGCAAATATCAAACCCATTAACCTCTAAAACTTCTTTTACATTCTGAATCTCAAAATTCTGCTTTTTAATCGTCCCAGTGCCACCTATGACATACGGTTGTATTCCTGAAACACATTTTGAAAACAGGATCAGTTCGTCTGTGTTACGAGAACGCACCACGATTATTTCTAATGTTGGTGAGGATTGACAGTGATATACTCATTCTGACGTATGCTTCCTCCTATGATGAAAACAGAACTTCCTAATCATCAGCGATGACGTATATGTCATCTGCAATGGTAAGCCGGTGACAATTTACCTAGACAAAGTAGGTTTCACGGCCTTGGAGGTTTAGTGCATATCTGTCTGTTTTCCACTGACCGCAAATGAGATTAATGAATTTTGTCGTATTGTCGTGATTACTCATGTAACTCTTTAAATCACAATGGGTCTTCGTTTTCGGCACTGACTACATGAAAGTGGTTTCCAGCCGGCTCTTGCACTGAAACTATTTGATAGATCTAGGGACGTAAGGGTCTGTCACAAAGTCGACTCAATGTGCTGTGGTAAGTAGGTCAAACACCAGCTATGCCAAATCGTCAAACCTACCTGGAACTAAAGGCTGACTGTGATGTGTTGCGTTACCTTCACACACATACACATTATATTCAGTAGGTCGCTGTGTAGTTGACTCAATTGATGCTTCAAATCAGTAGAGCTATTGGACTTTGTCTGTTCTAAATGAATTGCCATCAGCTGTTGCAATGGACCGTGGTACATGTACTTAGCCTAAGATATGATAGCTTCAACTTAAAGACACATTTCGAGCCTATTGTATTTATGTGTGTGGGTGGGGGGGGGGGGAGAATTTATATAGGGGGGGGGGGGGGGGAGAATTTATATAGGTAACTGTAAATCGCTGTTAGAAATACATTTGCACAAGGAAATTGAGATTATTAGTTTTTTGTCAAAGGATGAGGCCCGTCCCATAAAGAGTGTATAATAATGTAGTAAAGATTATAACCGTTTTGCATTTTATGTGCACTTGTATATATGTTACAACAACTATGTATAGATGGATTTTCGTAAAAGACCCGTGTTAACAATTAATAGTTTTTGTATTTTTAGCTCAATATACTCTATTATCAGTTACTTCTCTGCCATGTTTTAGTAAATCTCAAATGCAAGGAACTCATCAGGACTTCAAAATTCAAAAATCGTTGTCATCTGTCAGTGTTTTTGATCACCTGAGCCGAAGGCTCAATGTGATGTTTTGGAATCACTCTTCGTCCGTCGTCCGTCCGTTGTCTGTCCATCGTCGTCGTCGTTATCTTTTGCTTCTGACGACTTTTTCTCAGAACGCTTGTCGGAATTCAACCAAATCTTAACCAAATCTCCATCGTCGTCGTTATATTTTGCTTCTTATGCCCGGGCATTTTTTCGTGCACGCCGCGCACCTGAGTAGAACCACCGACGTTCCACAAGCAAACTGGATAGCTTGATACTCACATACTAAACAGTGAACCCATGGGGAATCGAACCCACAGCGGTGAGGGACATGTGATTTCAAGTCTGAGACCACTCGACCACGGACGACCCCAAGTGTATGTGAAGCATCATTATCATGATTATATGTTTGTTCCGTACGGAACTCTATTATGCTTTAGATAAGATTTTTCACAAAAGGGAGATAATTAAAAAAAATAGTGAAGATAGAGTTATGGTTACTATGAACTGCACTCCGTCTCATTGTCCTAATCATTCACACGAACTTTAATCAAGCATACTTTTTGAGTCATGCTCCAGACAAAAAGTGTGACGCACGGATGCACGGACGCACACACGGACGGACGGTAAAGACGGCGACTATGTGCTCCCCCATAATAAACAATCTAGTGTTTTTAGTTACAATATATTTTATTTCAAAAACTAAGGTAATAGTAAATGAAAAGAAAAAACTGTGATGGGGCCTCAATATAATGTCTTTGTGGTAATAAGTCAGCGAGAAGTAAGCAGTTAAAAAGCATGCTATCCATGATTTTTCAACGACTACATTCAGTTGGGAAATGTGTCTTTAAAGACACATTTCGAGCCTATTGTATTTGGCGGGGAGTGGGGTGGGGGGGGGGGAGGTGGGGAGAGAATTTCTTCTATAGGTAACTGTAAATCGCTGTTAGAAATACATTTGCACAAGGAAATTGAGATTATTAGTTTTTTGTCAAAGGATGAGGCCCGTCCCATAAAGATTGTATAATAATGTAGTAAAAATTATAACCGTTTTGCTTTTTATGAGCACTTGTATATATGTTAAAACAACTATGTATAGATGGATTTTCTTAAAAGACCCGTGTTAACAATTAATAGTTTTTGTATTTTTAGCACAATATACTCTATTATCAGTTACTTCTCTGCCATGTTTTAGTAAATCTCAAATGCAAGAAACTCATCGGGACTTCAAAATTCAAAACTCGTTGTCATCTGCCTGTGTTTTTGACCACCTGAGCCGAAGGCTCAATGTGATGTTTTGGAATCACTCTTCGTCCGTTGTCTGTCCTTCGTCCATCGTCGTCGTTATATTTTGCTTCTGGCAACTTTTTCTCAGAAACCGCTTGTCGGAATTCAACCAAATCTTATATGAATTCATTAAACTGGATTTTATATTGTTGCACCAACAGCTAAGGTCATTTGGTGACATTCCAGATTTTTATTGGTGGAGAAAGACCACAGGTGCAAACCCGGGCATTTTTTCGTGCACGGGCGCGCACCTGAGTAGAACCACCGACGTTCCGCAAGCAAGCTGGACAGCTTGATACTCACATACTAAACAGTCCTGGCCCCATGTGGAATCGAACCAACAGCGGTGAGGGACATGTGATTTCAAGTCTGAGACCACTCGACCACGGACGACCCCAAGTTTATGTGAATCATCATTATATGTTTGTTCGAATGGTGCACCTGAGGTCATAAATGCCCCCGCAATGGGGCTTATCAGTTTCATTTAACAAATCTCAAAATATCTTCTGCAAAAATACAAGATATACAGTAGAGCTGTGATATTTTGCATGTATCATCGTCTTATGGTCCTCTAACTAGTTTGTTCTAATGGTGACCCTAAGGTCAAATTTGGACCCGCCCCATTGGTCACATATTAAACACGGACGGACGGAAACAGCGGCGACTATATGCTCCCCCATAATAAACAATCTAGTGTTTTTAGTTACAATATATTTTATATCAAAAACTAAGGTAATAGTAAATGAAAAGAAAAAAACTGTGATGGGGCCTCAATATAATGTCTCTGTGGTAATCAGTCAGCGAGAAGTAAGCAGTTAAAAAGCATGCTATCCATGATTTTACAACGACTACATTCAGTCGGGAAATGTGTCTTTAAGATCGGTCTTATGCCGATCAATAAGGGAACCAATTAACCAAATATAGTGTGTTGGGGCGGGTCGGCGTGTCAGTTATGAGAGGCACTGACAAATATTTCTTTTTTTTTCTCAGCCTGATGTTGTAATAGATCGTTAGCAACATCATTCTATGCTGGAAATAGGACGATCCGCAGTATAGCTCATAGTCATTGATATCAACTGGGAATGGGTTTGTGAACCCAATGATAGAGTCCGTGTCGCTTCTCAAGTCTTTCTCATTGTTTTTTATTTGGAATAGATGCAGTACCTTGCTCAGAGTGCATTAAATATACTGGAATGTGTCTGGCGTAGTTCCAATGGTCATACTCAAAGAACATCGGACACAGATGGTAGAGTGAAGATAATTATATGCATGTCAAGGTCGGTTTCCTTTGTGTCTGTCTTTGATAAGAGTTAGTATTATTAGTATTGCGTCCAAATACTAGTAACCAGAATAAGGCAAGACTAACTTACACTGGATGGGGACAAACTATGATTATTCTTTGGGGTTTGTCTCAAAAGATGAATGCATTGTATTAAAAGGAAGATGACAAAACTAGTAAGAAAATCATTTTAAATAACCGATAAGCTCCCAGTTGTTTAATGTGCAATTACTATTTTTCTGATTTATGAACCGTTTTAAAATATTTATTTATTTATTTTATCTTTAGACATTACGTTTATGTATTTACTTATGAATTACATTACATTTTTACAAATCATAGTTAAAAGTAAAATATTAGCACCTTTATTTCTGGAAACGTCCAATATTACACTTATTTTACTTTTATTGTATATCGTAACATTATATATATTATATATACACACATTTTATTTATTCATCCACATTTCAGGGATATGTGGCTAGATCTTTACATCGAATTGGTGAAGAATGATATCGTGAGCAGTTTGAAGAAGTTATGTAAATTGAACATTTCCCAAGATGAAGAAGAGGCATATACGTCCCTTTTACACAACAAACACATTGTAATCCGCCCAGACTACAACGGCTCTGCAATAGTAGTGTTAGATAAGGAGAATTATATGGAAAGCCTAGACAAAGAGATGAATGCCAGTAATTCTTACAGATAGACTGAAGGGGATACAACATACTCTTCAATGAAAGAAGTAAAGAAACTGGCAAACAAGATGTATAGGGAAGGTGCCATAGCAAAAGACATGAAGATGTACCTTTTACCAAGATACCCCAAAAACAAGTACGTTGAAAGGAAATCCGAAATTTCAGTCAGACATTAATCAGAGGTACAGAATGATCACACATCAAATCTAACAGTACCAGATCACCTTAAAGACTTGTTAGAAAGATCTGGTAAAACCCAACAGTTTGAAGGAAAACTTGCCGTGACTGAGCTATTAACTAAGTATCAGGACACCTACTCCAAGAACGAATGGGATCTAGGACTCACTCACTTAGCCGAGCACTCAATATATAATGTACGTCCTATACGCGTACCTCTGGCATACGTGGATGAGGAGAAGAAGGCGATAGAAGACCTTTTAGCAAAAGGCGTGATACGCAAGAGTACATCACCTTGGGATTATCCCATCGTACTGGTACTGGTACTGGTACTGGTACGCAAGAAATCTGGTACGCAAGAAATCAGGTGCTGTAAGGCCACTATGTGTCGACTATAGGCGTGTTAACGAACTGGTGAAACAGGATGGGTTCCCAATGCCCAGAGTACAGGACTGTTTAGATGCGGTGTCTGGATCCTGTTTGTTCAGTACATTTGACTTAACCAGTGGTTATTTTCAAATCCCTTTGAAGGAATCAGACATACACAAGAGCGCTTTCTGTTGCACGTATGGACATTATGAAAGGACCTGTATGTCATGGCGCTGGTGTGAAACCTACAAATATTTCAAAGATAAGTGAATGGCCGAGACCTCCATACTTCCAAACACTTTAAGCAGTGTGTGGCCATGGGGTCATACTATCGCCGTTTTGCTAAGGAATTTTCGTTAGACCAATGATTGAACTCATGAAGAAGTGGAAACACGTGAAGATGCATTTCAAAACTTGAAGAAAGTTCTTCTCAGCCCTGAAATCATGGGTTATCCCCAGAATGATGGAGGCGAGTTCACACTGGATACGGATGCCTCGGATGTGGGAATCGGAGCAGTAGTCTCCCAGAAACAAGAAGGGAGGGAGCGAGTTATGGCTTACGCAAGTAGGGCACTCAACAAAGCAGAGAGTAGTTATTGTGTCACAGAGAAAGAACTGTTAGCGGTTCGTTACTTCATTGAGTAATTTCGACAGTACATATTGGGCCGGAGGTTCTTGGTCAGAACTGACCACCAGGCACTTGTGAGGCTTTTCAAGTTGAAAGAGCCACGGGAGAAAATTGCAAGGTGGATAGAAATCTTGGCCCAATACGACTTTGCAATAGAATATCGCCCGGGCAAGAAACAATGTCATTGCGATGCCCTATCCCTATGTCAAAAGTCAAAATACTGTAATTGCAATGAAGGGGTGATGTTAGAATGTTGTCCATGCAAGAAGTGTCATAAACGCGCCGCAGACATGATGCTACAGGGATTTTACGATGACTTACACTTCCCTAGAGGCGTAGACCCAAAAGTAGATATATACCAAACAAAACAGAATGGTACAGAGGTTATCAAAAAAAGTGAAAGTCAACAGTGCGAACAACCAGGTCCATCAAAATCACCTGATGTTGAAAAGACACAGATAGGTCATTTAGGTATCCAATGGTCATGCGCCGGTGACGGATCGACCACAGAACTCCAATAACTACGGGAGAGTGATAGTGACATTGGACCAATCTTGAAACCTGAACTAGCGAACAGTAAACCGACAAGTAAAGGCATGTCTACTGTGAGTCCCGCATCGAGATATTGTTGGGTACTGTGGGACATGCTAGAAGTAAGAGACGGTCTGCTTGTCAAGAATTTCAAGAAGAAAAATGTCACCGGAGAATACAAAGTCTTGCAGTTTGTAGTACCAAGAGAATTAAGATCAGAAATAATGCATAAAATGCATGGTTCTATTATTTCTTGACATCTCAGTTGTACGAAAAGAAAAGAAAAGAAAAGATGATGCTACACTTCTATTGGTTTTTCATGATAGATGACATAACCCTTTACATCAATAGATGTGACACCTGCGCGGCTGATAAACTTCCAATAAAAAATCCCATTATATTCCAGTTTTATTAATAGAAAACAGCTTGATTGAGTTGTTTCGAAATTATATACATATTTATATCTTCAATATATATTTAAAGAGACAATATTTTTAGAAAGCGAATATATTTTTCGGAATAACATATATATTTTCGTCTAACATATCTATACATATTTGCCTCAACAATATATATTTTAGAGCAAAATACATATTTTTCGGAGTAACACGTTTGGCTTTTTTATCATGCAAACTGTTTAAAATAACATAACTTACCTGAAAAACAATGGAAACAACAAGAAGAAACTACGACAAAATATGTGTTCGGCGGTTGTTTGTATTTATATTGATAAAAAATGCAAAATACTTTCTTTTGATAATGCATTGTATTCCTAAATTGATAAGTATAAAACATAAATATGTATATGTGTAGTTCAAATGGTTAATCCTTGATACTTTAAGTCGTCGAACAATAGCACGTGTACACAACTAGCATAATACAGCAGCTGGACGGCAAATATTAGGATAGTAGGAAGTAGCTGTATTTGTACAGTAGAAACATTCGTTGCATGATAAAGTTCTATATGTATAACAATTCTGCAAATATTAATTAATATAATTAATTGTATCTTAATCTCTGAAAATCATATTTATCATTCATTATGAGCATACAAATATAGAATTAAGGTTTTTACACTTACTTGACATCCATTTCAATTTACATAAATTTGACAGCATGAAATGAATTTTAGTTCTTGTACGGTATCCAAATAATTTAGAAGAGTTGTATACATAAATAACCTCTCATTTACATAACGGACATTGATAATACACCATACTTATGGTTGAATAATTATTTTTGCTCTCATTCGACCTTTGAATTAGCTTTTGATGCCCAGGAACAAAATTCAAGCTGACTTCCTCCCCTACAGAGATTGACACCGTACTACGACTTAAATAAGCATTGATGCCAAACCTTTGGCACTGGACCGCGAACTATAATAACGCTATTGATTTGTATGCATTTGTCAATCTTTTAAAATTTAATAATAATAATAATAATAACACTTAAATATAATAATAATATTATTACATATACAAAATAACAATTTCATATAATCTTTATTAAACTTGTTATAGGTTTTATCAAAAGACGTTATGACCCCATCCCTTGTCAGTACCCTAAACAATGTGTTCCGTTTGCTTTCCTTTTGCGCTCCGTTTGCATTCCGTTTGACATGTACTAGTATTTCACTTTTTATAAATGCATTATGTTTTACAAATCCATTCATCTACGTTCCCGAATGCATCCAGCGTTTATAAATGAAACTCTTCTTCATTTAAATGCACATAACTGCCTTCCTGAACGGAACAGCGTTTAAATGCACAAATGGAGAAAATGCATTAAAATCGCAATATTTCTCACGATTATGCAGCTCTTCAGTAAAATGACAAGGAAATTTACAAAAAGTGAATTTTGGAATTAAAAGCGAGTGAATTATGGTACGTATCGACTCAACCGCGTTCAAAAAGATAACAATATGAGTTATCCGAAAAAGTACAAATACATTTGCCTGCGTTTTGAAAAAAGCATGTCAGTGGTTGCGTTCGTTTTCAGTGTTTAACGTTTTAAAAAATGCATTCATCGTTCGTTTTGCGTTATAGAATGCACTCAGTGTTCATTTTACGTTCAGTGTATAAAAGTGTATAAACTAATCAAAATTCCTAATAGGCAGGGACCCCAGCCTGAAAAAAGCAACCGAAAACGTTTACCTGGAAATATATACTCCTGTTTTTTTAAACATTAACAGATGGGGGTCGTGTACATATGAAACCACTGTATGGACTTCTGGCATACTTTGCATTTCGTAACAGCAGCGAGATTTTCTACGGTAACCCATTCGTGCCAAGCCATTATATGAAAACCTGAACAAACACTCAAAGGAAAATAAACTTGCGCATTTAGGCAAATGCAGTTTCAGTGTTTGAAACCAATATGTGTATATGAAATATCAAACTACAGAATCAAGATCTGATAAAGTTACACTTTACTATTTTAACAAGAGTAATGGACCTTTTTTGGATTTTGTTCTGTCCTGAGCCAGGGATATTGCGAATTTCTTGTGTGCACAATTACTTCAGTAAACAAATTCCGATATCCACTAAATATTGTATGGTGTTAAGCCTTATACATGCAAGGCCTTTGACGAGTTCAATACTGAGCATAACTGACACGTGCCTTAAATATTTATTACCCTTGAATTTTGAAAGAATAGGCAGATTTTAGCTTGAATACACAATGACTTTAAAAATCGGATTCCGATCTTCACATTATTTAGCATGAGACTTTATATCATTATGTACTTCGAGCAGAATTGACACATGCCTTGCTGAGTTACTACCCTTGATTATTGAGAAAATAAAATTTCAGCTTTCGTACACAATACATTAACACAGTAGGTTAACGCTACTGTACTCCCAACGGAAGTTGTGTTGAAATATTGCGCAATATCACCACATCTGATAGTCCCTGATAGAGATGTCTGACTGATGGCGTTAATAACCTTATTTATTGGTAGATTTTCAGAAAATCGTTGATTGCAGTTTATTACAGAATCCTTAATTGCAGTCCAGCATATACAAACACTTGTTTTTGACAATAAATAATGTAATAACAGTTGGGTTTTCTGTCCACAACACTTGACAATCGTAAAAAAGTTGTAAACAATTGCTTATTTTGTACAAACGAGGTACGATTGTATCAGTTTTTGAATTGTGTCATGTTGGGAATAATCCACAGACCTTGAAAATGTGTGGTTCATTAGCAGTTATTTGTTAGAGTATAAAGATAGAGAAAGGTTTCTGTCAAAACACGGTGTACTCATAGTTGCAATTTTTAAAATATTCACTGTCACCCTAGTTGGTAAACTACTGTATTGTAGTTGTGTTGAAAAGTCGTATGCGATCTGAAAAAAGGTAGGTAAATACAGAATAGAAATTTCGTTTAAGTACATATTTAATAATAATATATGTATAGGATGGAATTAGCCTAATTATGTGTGTGATATATGTATAAGTATCCAATAGTGTGTTGTATCAATTCTAAATCAAAGGGTTCTCAACAGACAGGTTTTGTATGTCGCGCTCGACATGCCTTTAATAGAGCCACTAACAACTAAAGTTTTTATAACACTTAAACCATATGAACATTTAGTTTAATATATTTCAAGTGATCAGCCAAATACGCGTCGTTTAGGCAATATATAATGGGAACTGCAAAACAGATAGTATACTTTGTTAGCTTGTAACAACCTTTTATAACTGACCTTTGTTTTTCCAACCAGACATTTGCCCTTAAACAGTTTGTGGCCACTGTTCCAGAACTGTTTTTCTGCACCAGAGTATCTCATCTGGTGAGTATGTTCCTTCGAATACCACTCCACCACATCCAAAAAGAGTAAAAATGCAATAATTAAAGTGGTAGCAGGTTTTGTGCTAGTAGCAGATTGAATTTCAAATACATGTCTTCTTTATTGGTGTCTTGTTTATTATCGCTGTTAACTTATGCATAACAACACGATTTGTTGGTTTCGGACTCTTCTCCATTTCACAATGGACTTTGAAGCGTTGTTATACTGGTTCATGACTGCAGATAAAAAAGACGCACTGACTTTCTTTATAAATACACATCTTTATTAAACATCTTACATTCACAACATTCAAAACAAACATGTCATGAAAAGGCATGTATCATGTTGTATTATCTAAAACATTCATGCCATACACGTGTATCATTAAATATAATATAATTCACATGCAAATTCATATTGTATATAACACTGAAATTACATGTACTTATAACTTTCAATATCGCCACAATATTAACGAATAGCAACTATAATAAGCTACTATGACTGACACTTTCATATCGCTTAACTGTTCAATTTAACACATGCATATTGGATATATTTCACTCCAACCTTACGGCCATAAATTATAACGTACAGTTCAATGCATTTATACATATTTCTAAATATCATTTCATTAAACTAAATAAAAGTTTCTTTGTGATACTTTTATTGTTACACATGCGCTTTTGCTCCTCGTGCATCTGTAAATCGTCATCAAATTGGTACACATTTTCATCAGGCTGAATGTTTTCAACGTGTATCATTTAAACGCGACGTTTCGTCAAAGGAATCACAGATTTTATACAATAAATACTGATAAAGGTGATCCTTTGAGAAACCACAACATTTTTCAAGACGCAAGTCAAAAACATTTTTCACGCATTTCTTAGGTGTAGAAGTAAAGTTTAGAATTTTTTTAGTGGATAAAATATTCTGGAATTTTTGAAATGTTCACAGTTTGCAATTAAGGTTAAGAAGTGATTAGTTTGCTCTGTTTTTATATCTGATGGAACATTTTATTGTCAGCTATTCTGTGTTGTGGTAGGCAATTCCGGAAAGTCGTGTGGCCTCTTTGAACATCAGTAGCATTTTATTTCATCCAAAACTGCCTGAAATAGAAAGAAGTATTTAGGATGTTTTATTCTGTATATCGTAGTTTATTTATATGACCCACT
Source organism: Cyrtodaria siliqua (assembly GCA_037043455.1). Taxonomy (NCBI): domain Eukaryota; kingdom Metazoa; phylum Mollusca; class Bivalvia; order Adapedonta; family Hiatellidae; genus Cyrtodaria; species Cyrtodaria siliqua. Next base: position 32,764 of record JAWPHD010010899.1, on the reverse strand, counting down.
GCGTTGCGAATTCATCATTGTCCAATGGTTATAGTTATTTTTACTAAAGTGAGCAATAGTATACTGTTTAAGAGTTATACCGAAATCAGTAATGGTCCTGTTCAACGAATATAGGATATGCACGTATATACGTACGGACTTAACATGACAACGCACCCCATAAAAATGGGAGCATAAACCGACAGTCAGTTACCACTAATACTCATTGACTTTTCAATCTTTGAAAGTTAATTTTTATTGAAATTATTTTCGATTGACATATCTTAAGTGGAGTCCACATTGGTGGGTTAGAAACATTCGTAAACATGAAAAATGTATCAACTGTCTCCGTTATCGGCTTCATATTGAACATGATTTAACCCCAACTAGGAGTACAACCGTTTGGAGGCTCAACGCAACTACAATACACCAAACCTGCAACTATGAGTATAGTAAATATGGATAGTATGATCCATTTCAATAACAAAAAAAGCTACGTTAACAAGAAACTGAGTGTGCCTATACTAAGTTCGCATTTTGTTAGATGTTAATAGTATTATTTGTGTGTGGTTTTATGCAAAATAATCATAAATCGAATGTTTTTGAGTCAAATGTTTACATCCGGTAGACACAATTTTTAATTGTTGTCGATGTTTTCATTTGACGTTTTGCTTTTATACGCCATTTCCATCAACATGCTTACGCAAGAGGCATCATCAAAGTATGTTAATATGTCAGTTGACAAGAAACCTCCTTAAAAAAGGTCGTAAAACAACTAAACTTACCAACAAGTAACATGGTCACACCGCACAGACATCGCTTCACATCGAATCCGTCGATTCACAAAACACAACTTCCGCTGGGAGTACAGTAGCGTTCGACTACTGTGATTAAGTAAACTGGTTTCGATTTCATACAGTTATGCGTGTAACTTTATATCAAATGTATTTCTGACAGGTTAGATAATTATCAAGTTATTGCCCTAAATTGTCGAAAAATACGATCGTCTGATAGTTTCCTACTTTCCTTTGAAATGTCAGCAATTACTGTGTAATATTCTAATTAAAATAGGAGGATATCGTCCTCTGATTAGGGAGCGTGATTGTTTTCACGATGATTGTAATAAATAGGATTTGGTTTTCCATGCTTTGTTAGGCTAATATTATTAATATCTCGGGATTGACAATAAACACAATTGAGGAGTGGTTTACAAAGTTATCGTCTATGATGTTTGCAAATATGGAAATTTCAGACTGAGTTCACAACAACTTCGTAAACGGGTTCTGATTCTCACCAATATTAGGTGTAGGTTTTTGGACAATTACACCATGTGGACTTGTCACGTAGTTTTCGAAGCATTATTTCCATATTAGATAATAGGTTTACACATATGGAACTAGTTAGGTATGGCACTACTGTTTATAGACAAAATGTTGGTATCCCAATGAGAACGAAATGTGCATCTTTTGTCGCAGATTTGTTTTTGTACTTCGATGTAACAGGTTTCATATTTAGTATTTTACCAGATACGTTTAGGCAGATGTAATCAAAGCCTTTTATTACACCCCTTTGTACCTGGATGATATATTGAACAATTACAACCCTTTCTGTTTTACTATGGTTAATACAGGTACTTTTTCCTAAAGAACTTCAACTCAACATAGCCAATAATTCTCATACTATATTTTCTTTATTCGATTTACATCGCTTGATTGAAACTGAGAAATAATAAGGAAACTCAGTTTTGACATTGTTAATTATCCCCACATAGACGTGGCTGTTATCCGATCAGTTTCCTATGGAGTCCATGCTTCTCAACTTATTTTGTTATGCTAGAGCTTGTAGTCGAGAGGAGGACTTTAAAATTCGTAACCTTTATATAACTAAAAATCTGTACCGTCAAGATAATGTTACCAAAGTAAGTAGTTGTAAAATTAGACAGGAAATGTAACTTTCACAGAACAATGCAACCAAAAGCACAAATACAAGGCAAATAACAATTACAAGGAAAAATAGAATCCAATTGTGCGACACCACAAACACAAAATATTGATAATAGAGGTACCGCTTAGGGTCGGTCAATGACAAAAAGGCCGCCGTGGGATTTAAACCAGGTTCTATGGTGCACTAAACCTCACTCTTACCCTATTGTCATTCCAGATTGTAAAAAGAGTTTAAATCAAGAAATCCCTGCCAGGCAATATCGACTAGGCAGTTTAATATGCAATTTAATTATAACACAAAGATATTCATGTTTGTAGGAATATACAAAACAAAAGCCTATACAGTCACAAAGCAAGTACTGAATGAGCAGCAGGAGAATAAACCATTAAGGGCACGACGCCAAGACACTATTGAAGACATACATGAACAGTTACCGTCCTTTCAGGATTTAGGTAGACGTCATCATAGGTCCACAATCTTTCCGGCCATCGCACAATCAAAGAGGAAAAGAAACCGACGAACTGTAAATGGTACAACAACTAAACATGCAATGCGTTGCAAAATGATAAGGTGACAACCGCCTTTGATAAGCCTCTTAACAAGTTTAGTAAAGATTATATGAAAGTGATCATTACCCAGTATTTACCAGGGTCACCATGTGATGTTCCGTAAAAGTTACATTTCCTGTCTAATTTTACACCTACTTACTTTTTGATGAATTTAAGGTAGTATTTTAATTTTAGGTAAGCTGTTTACAGCTATGATATTTTAGAAAGTAAGGTAAGAATAAATGCAATACAGTAACCCTATGGGGCAAACGCAATGGTGGAGTCCATTTTGATTGGTTTATCGTCGGAGTGATATGCCAAAGTATACATTTTATTTTACTGCAATAGAATGCTGAGCAAATATTACTGTTTATTTACTAAAATAAATAAATTGAATAAACTTGTGTTTGAAAGTGCCGATTTTTTTATTCTTTTTCAAGAAAGTAATAACAATCAAAATAAATTAGTCCAAGAGTTATCATAAGCTTTATCACAATATTGTGTTACGGCAGTTTGACAGGACGTTAAACGTACGGAGATGTTTGCAGTGGTGCAGACACTAGAAATAGAGGGAAAGCGGGCTTTATTATGATGTTTGTGCAATTCAGGAATCCAGTACATAGTTGGAAGTTTGTTTTGCTTTTTGTCTACTCCAGATTTAAAAGTGGTTCACTGAGTTATATACATTCCGTACCTTTGCAAAGGTTTTATATCAGTATTTAAAAGTATGTTCAGGACTCTTCTGCGACAAGGTCTGTCAACGGGCTGATGGTGACGATATGTGGAGACTTTTAAGATGACTGGTAATTATCACATTCATTCAATCTGTGTTACGCTTGTTAACAAATATATCAAAAGAGGTTATGACCCTATCATTTTCCAACGCACTGCGTGTTTAGCAGTTGACCCATTTACAGTTCGCCACAATGCTTTAAACTTACTGTTGCGATGACCCGACATATTGTGAACCCTATGATGACTTCTACCAACAGGCATTAAGTACGATTTATCACATAACATGCGGTGTGGGAGTGTTATAACACCATTCAATATTTCCGATATTCCACTAGTGGTATAACATAACATTAATGACGTCATGGACGTCACAATATTGTACGTTTTCTGACGTAATGTGACGTAATAAGTTATGTAATAAATAGAATCTAACATTCGTTCTCATTCATTATTGATTTTATTAAACGAGTTGGCAAAATATATAATGCTCGATTCTTCTCATTCATTATTGAATTTATTAAACTCGTTAGCAAAAATGATATAATGCTCGGAATGAGCCTCGCATTACATCAATTTGCCAACACGTTTGATAAATTCAATAATGAATGAGTTCTCATCATGCTCATGTAAGATCCTCTATATATAGTATAGAAGGATAGGGTGAAGAAGAGAAAGGGTCGTACTATAACACAATCTCTTCTTCTCTGTACCATTCTATACTGTATATCATAATGAATGACTATGCTTCTACCTAAATCCGGCAAGGTATGGTAACGCCTAATGTTTGGTTTAAGGACTATTGGTCAGCCATCTTTGAAAACAAAATCCAAAATTTCATTCAAATGCATATTATAGGCATGAACATTGTCAATGATATAATAAATGACATTAATGCAACACTATTGATGTGAACATAATATCAGAAACAATATTTATTTGGCAGAAATAGTGCCCTTTATATTCGAAAAGTTTGACGCAAGTTTACTCTAGGATGTTTTGTTTTTATGTTAAATAAATTTGTCCATAGAATTGTCCATTTATCTAAAAATGGCAAACGAGACATCATTTCTAAATTAAATATGCCATGTTATCAAATCATCCAAATTTCAAAGTCAATCATTGTAAAAAAATAAGCTATTTTTTGAATGGCATGTACTTTCAAAATAATCTCAATGCTATAGTATGGTGGTACTGACGGGTTTTAATTGTCAAACTATTATAAATGACAACTATATTTTTGGATGTATTAAACACAACTGAGTGGCTGTTGTGAATAGAAACATGGCAACACAAGAATAATTTATTATTATATTCCTATAACAACAGCACAAACTAAATAATAACATATGAATAGGATCAAATTACCTGTTTATCCGAATGTTTCACAATACAGATTGTTTCAATTTACAATTCACCTGCATGCTTTTCATGTGTATCATGTGCGTGTGTTGGAGGCACATGGCGTATAAAGAAAATCTTCATTTTTAACAATGGTGTACTTCGAATTTTGGATGATGTGATAACATGGCTTACTTTATTTAGAAATGATGTCTCGTGTGCCATTTATTGTTTCTGATATAATGTTCACATCAATAGTGTTGCATTAATGTCATCTATTATATCATTGACAATGTTCATGCCTATAATATGCATTTGGATGAAAATTTCAATTAATCATATTATCCCATCCATTTTGGATTTTGTTTTCAAAGATGGCTGACCAATAGTCCTTAATATTGTCTGATCGTTCTCTTAACGGTTCATTCTTTTGTTGTCATGGCTTCTGACAAGTATTGATTTGTGGCTTCCATGCATTTTACAATCATATATACATGATGATCTTGTGTTATACTTATATTGCCTACTAATTGCTATTAATACTGCCTAGTTTGTAAGGGGATATAGCCCGGCTGGTTTCATTTTATTGGAATGAAAATAGGGTAAGAGTGAGGTTTGGTGCACTCTAAATCCTGGTTTAACGTCCATTGGCCTTTATGTTACTAACCATTCCATGAGGTACCAATATTTGCATCCCTTATGAGTTTGTCATTTCGCATACCTTGCTTCTATCCTTATGATTGTTGTTTGTTTCAAATACGTGTGTTTGGTTGACTGACTGTGTTCTGTAATGTTACATTTGCTTCTTAACTTTTATACCATCATTTGTTTCTGACTAGACATACGATATGGATCACATTTAGAGATAATTCTAGTTTTAAACTGTGAACATGACTCTATTACACTATTTCACAATATATTTGGTCTCATGGATCAAGACGACACAGTCCGTAGGACAGTAATCAGGTGTTTGATGTGTTTGAAAAAACCTTGACAACCTTCTTAACCTAAAGATGACTGTTCAATCAATCGGAACCTAAAATTGAAGCTCAATGTCAAAGAAACAAACACCAATGTTGGTTGGACAGTTAATGATCATACGTAACAAAAATGCAAATGTCAAATCAATCATTTAAAAAGTATCCAAGTTAAGTTTGTTTTGGAGAAACTTTCGCCTTCAAAAGAAACTCATCAATTAAAAAAAAGTAGTTTTTTTCTGATAAAAATAATCATCTGGCCTGTGACAAAAATAGTGAACCAATTTGGAAATTTACAATTTGACAAGACAGTAATTGCAGTAACTACCTATTTTTAAATAAATTAAAGGTCCGTAACTGTACTAAGAAAGCCAAAAGCTATGATCTATCGAAAGGATTCTAAATGTCCGTCAGTATCTAAAAGCAACATATATGTTAATGTTATTAAGACTAAAGATAAAATACATGGTTTATACCCTACACATTTTAAGATAGTTGTTGCAATAATCATATTTTCTAAGTAAATTAAGGGCCATGACTCTATTCCAAAATGGCAAAATAATTTGATGTATCATAACAATTATTAAAATTTAATGGTGTCTTACTTGAATAAAATAAACCCAAAACTTGATTAATCAACATAAACTCAACACAAACATGTATTTTCGTAGTTAATCAGGGCCATACCTCTATTTAGAAAAGGCAAAAGTCCACATTGATCTTAAGGAAGTGGTGTCTGTTTGATATAAGGCTTTATATCAATATTAGTTAAAATCCAAATCAAATTAAAGTTCAACACTATGCACGTAACTTTACCCGAAATGTGCATTTTTGTCTTATCTTAACGATATAACGTTTCACAGCAAAGTTGGTTTAAACCCGAAACAATTTAAAGTTATCAACAACTTGCATATACGCTTTAACCGAAATGTGGATGCTCGTCCCTTCCTCCATACACCCATCTGTCCGCCATCTTCAATCCTTCAACGGCTTTTAATTAAAAACAAAAGTGTTGAAAATTGCACTCTGCATAAATAGAATATAATCAGGCTTGTTTCTGTCTTCTTAATGTACAAACAAAAATTAAATCTCTAAAATATAAACTTGTACACATTTTTTCTTTGAAAATCAATATTTTCTTATCACATATTATTACGGGCATTCGTAAAAATGCGTTGGTGTTACTACCATAAATCCATACTGTGGTTTCTTATATAGCACAGATTTTGCTATTGATATGCAGAAAATCACGAGTATATCCGCTTTCCATGTAAACCAAAAGTGTTTTTGCACGATACGAGAAGTTACTATAAGAGATACTATAAGTACCCGCCTAAAAAAGTGTCAATAATATGTTCATCGTTATATGTATTTCACGCTTGATTAGACATACGATTGTCTGAAAAATAACAAGTTTAAATCGTCTGCTATGATTGCATGAACACATTTTAAAGCTTTTAAGTCAGTGTGTTTCCTTAGAAATTAAAACACTTATACTCATATAACTGGGTACATAGGATTTTGTTAATTACTTTGAATTAGTGCAGCGTTCAATGTTCCTGATTCTAAAATATGCAAACTAAAATTAGTTTACATCATACTTTACTAGCATTACCAAATTGAATACAAATACGTTTGCAAAAGAAATTTTCGAACTACATAATGTTAACGCTGAATTACGGTTATTTATTTCAAACGATAATCAATTAAAAGGGAGGTAATTTAGGATTATCCATGTTTCATTTTATTATAGACGTTCTATCTGCAATAAATGTGTCAAACTTTTAAGTGTTTTTTTTAATATTATTTCATACCAATTTTAAGAAGCTTTACGCGGTCTTCGATTGATGTTATGTGTTTTATCAACACATTTCATGTTCATATAGAGCATCTCCGTGGCCGACTGGTTAACGCCATTGCGTTGTAAACCTTCGCCTAACACCGCTGCGGGTTCGAATCCCACTGGGAGCTCGACTTGTTATTGAGGAAGTATCGATTCTTACGGATGATGGGAGGTGTACAGTAGTGGTTCTACCCAGGAGAAGTGGGTGGTCTGCTTCCACCACAAAAAATCGACCGTCATATATAACATGACGTAAAACACCATACAAACAAACAAACAAACAAACAAATCATATAAAGGTAGGGTAAGTCTCAAAAGAAGTAAACGTTTAAACATTTTTTTTTTACAAACTGTTGGTCAAAACAAAACACTTATTACACAAATATTCTAAAATAAACAAAAAATCAATATTTTACAAAATATTTGTCAAAACAATCAAACAACTTTCTAAAATATATTTAAAATAAGAAAATTAGTTAAGAAACAAAAGCGAGTAATTAAGAATGTTTTTCAATATACATACTGCATCGTTCATTCTGCGTTCGTTCTGCTTTATATGCGTTTATTCCGCGTTCTTCTGCGTTCATTCTTCGCTCATTTTGCGTTCGTTCTGCATTTATTTGGGGGTACTTGAACGCAGATGGGTTTGTACGTGCAAGACATTTCCTGTTAAACCACTGATTAGAGATCCAATTAATGGAAATTCAACTGATAGTTCACTTATCCTCCGTCTTGTTGTTGAACTTTATTTTCTGTTTTTGTTAATGCATTCGCAGCAAGTAATGCTTGTGTTTTCATGACTTGGTATTTTTACCATTCTGGTCTAAGCCCTCTAGTTGTTAGTGAGGCTATTACCTTACCTTTGGAACAACTTTAGCAACTGTTGGTAGTATTGATTAGTCAGCAAACGTAGGAAAAAAAGTCGAACAGAAAATGTAGGTTCCAAAGAATACAGTTAACACAATCACAATATTAATAAGAAGCAAGACATGTGACATCACAAACACAAATGGGTTAACAACAGGGATACCACATTGGAACGGTCAGTGGGAAAAAAGTCAGGTTTGAGGGAGCACCAAACTTCACTCTTACTTTCGATCCCAATAAAACAGGACGGTGTAAATAAAGAAGTCCCCGCCAGGTTATATTCTCTAACAAGCAATGCAGCATTAATAGACAATATAAGTATAACACATACATGATCATGTATGACTGAATATAAAAAAGCCTAGAATGCCACAATGTAAGCACTCAATGACCCGGCCGAAGCCAGAGCAACAACAGAACACACCATTAAGGGCACGACAAGACAAGATTTAAGACAAACATCAAACGCTACCGTCCTTTGAGGATTTAGGTAGACGTCATCATAGGGTCCACAATCTGTCCGGTCAACGTACAATCAAAGAGGAAAGCATAGTGGCGAACTTCAAATGGATCAAACACTAAACATGCCCTGAGTTTCAAATGATAGGGTCATAACCTCTTTTGATAGATGTTTTAGCAAGTTTAATAAAGGTTGTATGAAAATGATTGTGACCAAGGACTTTACGAAGTTTGCAAATCAAGTCACAATATAAGTCAGGCTGTGATAGTCCTTGTCGCAGAATAGTTCTTAAATTACTTTTTTTTATATTTCTACGGTAAAGGTAGCCCTGATGGAGTAGCATTTCAGTTATTCAAAGATTATGAATATTGAAGTCCGCATCTCAAGCTGTAGAAAAACAAATAAGTTGAGAAACATAGAGGCCATAAGAAGTTTCTCGGGGAACATCCTGACTTAAGTGGGGATAATTAACAAACCAAAACTTGAATCATCATTATTTTCATATATTTTGCTAATTATTTCTCCTTTCAATAAGGTGATATAAATCGAGAAAAGAAGAAACAGTATCAAAAATATTAGCTTTGTAGGGTTAAAGTTCTTTAGGATATAAATTATAGTGATAGACATGTTAGACAAGAAAGGGTGTCAATCACAGGCAGACGGCGCGTACCCCACCCCGCCCACACTCTACCCCCCTCTACTACCCCCTTCCCCCCCAACCCAACTCTCTACTACCCCCTTCCCACCTGTTTCTCTACTACCCCCCTTAAATATGTTTTCAATGACATACTGAAAACTGTTCTACTTGGTTTTCAATAAAAAAAAAAATATATACATACATACTCTCTATACCATATAAAGGTGTTGGACTCTTTAATAAAAACAACTATAGACCTCGCTTAAAGCCTTGCTGTGCTTGTATTTTTGGTCATAGCATCGTCATTCCGATTCGAATCAATCAGGTACATATTATAACAAATAGCCACAAAACTGATTTCTTCAATGTGTCCTTTTTTACCGCATCAGCGAAACGTCAAAGTCGTTTGAAAGCAGTTCGACCACGATATGACCTAACCAATGCGTTTTTATGTACATGGTACGGTATAGCGAAATATGTTTCTTCGACGACTCCCGCATAAAAATGCAACGTGATCGTTGAAAGAAAACCGTTTAACAACACTCACCGGTACAAAGGACTTCCAGGAGTAATCACAGACGCTGCAATCGAGTTCTTTCAGAAACGGTCATTTGTTAACCGTTACGATTCGCCATGTTGAATTAAATTACTGATTTCCTTGTTACCTTTATACTTATGATATGAAGCTGGGTACAAGGCGACCGGAAAAGAGACTTGACCAATCCGGGTGAGTTATTTTCAACATGGCGAATCGTAACGATAAACAAATAACCGTTTCTGAAAGAACTCGATTGCAGCGTCTGTGATTACTCCTGGAAGTTCTTCGTACCGGTGAGTGTTGTTAAACGGTTTTCTTTCAACGATCACGTTGCATTTTTATGCGAGAGTCGTCGCAAATAGATATTTCCCTATACCGTACCATTTGCATAGAAAACGCATTGCTTAGGTAATATCGTAGTCGACCTGCTTTCAAACGTCTTTGACGTATCGCTGATGCGATATAAAGGAACATTGAAGAAACCAGTGTTGTGGCTATTTGTTATAATATGTACCTGATTGATTCGAATCGGAATGACGATGCTATGACCAAAAATACAAGGACAGCAAGGCTTTAAGCGAGGTCTATAGTTGTTTTTATTGAAGAGTCCAACAACTTTATATGGTATAGAGAGTATGTATTTTTTTATATTATTTTTATTTTTTTTACACATTGAAAACCAAGTAGAACAGTTTACAGTATGTCATTGAAAACATATTTAAGGGGGGTAGTAGAGAAACAGGCGGGAAGGGGGTAGTAGAGAGTTGGGGGTCGGGGGGGGGGGGGGGGTAGTAGAGGGGGGTAGAGTGTGGGCGGGGTGGGGTACGCGCCGTCTGCCTGTGGTGCCAATGTTCAATATGCCATGCAGATACCGGTAGGTGTCATTAATGGCATCAATAACTTCTGCATGATTATCTAGGATGGGAGACAATATTATATTTACTCCAAGGTATCATGATTGTGTTACGGGTAAAATGTAACAAGAAAGGAAGTAAAACCAGCAACAACTATTTCTGATACTATAATCAACAAATTTATTAAAATACTACAATGAAAAATACTCACTTACAGAAAATACATAAAATGGATACAGTAATTCATTAAAATCCGATATACGAATTAAGTTCAAATAATATTAGCAAGAGTCCCTTTAATCTAAATTGTCAAGTGTCCCTTTAATCCGATGTCACTTCAGGTCTTTCCTGATTTATTAATTCATTATAGTCCAAATGTCCAAACAATCCAATAATCCAATGTCACTAGATGAGCACCATAATATTTTATCCTCTCACAATATATCTTAATTCACAGCATTCAATATTTTTCAATCCTTAATTAAAATAATTAACCAGATACTTCATTTTAAATATTATTACTGAAACCCAAAAGTTTTACTAAGGTCAGCCATAGATACCAACATGGAACATTATAGATTAAAGAATGTTCTGTACCAATCTACACATTTCAGTAGGTAACCAATCATTTAAAAAGTCTCGCCTACAAATAGTGCACAGTAGTACACACTGTATTTATTTATATATGTGCTATTAATAGAACCAACTTGGCAGCCAGAATCAATAAATATGTACACTTATATAACATAATAGACATCTCGGTAAGAACTGATACAGATAAAATTGCGCTGAAAAGGATATTTTAACCCTAGGATAACCCATACCTCCCGACAGCTAATGTCCAATGGTTTCCTGATACGGATGGTTAAAACATTGGTCACAGGATGCAGCATTTAAAGATGAATGGCCACACTTTTTGTAGTATTATCAATTAACAAATTTAATTCTTAAACATCATATGAACATTTCTTGATAGTCCCGGAGAGAAGCATATATTTAAAACCGCTACTAAGTTGCATGTTAAATAAGTATTATTTGCATGACGTAGATACTACTCTTACCACTGCGTGACTGCACGAGGAAATGAGATAAATCTGAATTGTATAGCTGCAGAACTATTGCCAGATAAATGATAAATACAGTTACCTGTGGATTAATTTACCTGTTTAAAGTTTTCTACGTCATCCAATACAATCGTATTCTCGCTTTTCACAGATATTGCAATGTGTGAATTGTAAATATTTATTGTTGTTTATTGATTTCGATTTAAATAAACATTAACATGTTTACGAAACAAAACATGGCTGGAGAACGTTAAATAAGAGCATATTCCCTTATTCATAACGTTTTAGATATACAAATGTTACGAATATTAAAGTCCTTTATTCGACTAAAAGTTATAGAAGAACGAATCAGTTGAATAATAGATATATAGAAGAATTCTAACTCACATGATCGTGACGTCATATCATTAAAACATATGACGTCATCATATCATCCTAAAACACATGGCGTCATAATGTGATCTTAAAGAACACGTGACATTATATAATCCTAAATTACATGATGACGTCATATCATCCTACAGCCCATGATGAACCACTTTACCTCATGTCACATTACGATATGATATGATATAATAATGATTCGTCTACTTTTATTTTATATCTTGAACATCTCAACCCCAAGCGTTGGAGGAATCATCATATCCCTTTCATTGACCAACGCTTTAATATTTTGACGTCTGATAATTTTTGCAATTCAGATACGTAGAACCAGTTTCCTAATATAGGTTCATCGTTCAAATGTTATTTTACTATGACGAGTTTTGAATATACGCGAACAAAGTAAGACTATGGCATAAACAGGAAACACTTTTGATGTGAAAAATATCCTCTTTGAGGCGGTGAACACATTTACGGGACATGCACAACTATCGAGAATAGCAATCATGTCTAGCAATCCTGATGATGTAAGACAGCTTTCTATCAAAACCCCAACCTTGTTTTCGTGAGGTGTACAAGAAAACAATAAATCATACACAGGTGAATCTCAAACAACTACAAAATCGCTTGCAATGTTTGTTCAGAAAAAATGGTCCCACAAAAAAATAGAAGGAGAAATTTTAGACGTTTGAGAATGTGCTGCATGCGTTAAAAGAGCGTAGGTGACAGATTGAATCAAGAAAGGAGCTTGAGAAATACAACGTGGATTCAGATGTTGATAATATTAACATATTGTATCACACAACTACTTAAGCTAAATTAGCAACCAATCGAGATAAGATCACCACATTTGTACGATGGGGATGATGAGAAAATATATCCTATTTAGTCAAGATGTAAGTTGATCGGCACAATAACAATTCACAACATCTATGAGGGAACAAGACCTTGAATTCAGACAACAGAACGAAGGAAGTGGTTGTGGTGGAAAAGAAAGAACCACAAGTAAAGAGACAGTTTTTAGACAAGCAGTGAACGAATGAAATTATGGTAGTAGATTATCACGATGATGGATAATACAACAAATCGGCAATTGATTTTAGTTTAAAAAGGATTATAAACATGTATATAGAATGAGTTCAACAATGAACATAAAGAGATGAAAATGTTAAGGAAAGATTAGCGTGGGTTGTCAAGCTTATTTAAGAAAGACATTGCAGCCGCACTCTAGTCAAAAGGTATAAAAACGGGAATATAATATACCAGTGGGAGGATACAGCAAATAAAAAGGCCAACACAATAACAAAAACCAAAAAAAAACAGGCAGAAGAGAAGTAATAGATAAGGCAAAGGTTAGATTGAATGCTAAACTCATATTAGATCTATACTCATTTAAAAGAGAACGAGAGTTAAAATCTTATACAAAAATGAGGAAACCAAAGTTTATTGTATTATTGGAAGCAGAAAAAGAAATGAGAAAAATGTAATGGTTTCATATAAACCACAGCACCCAAAAGCAATGGCACTATAGGGCAACACATTACCATAAAGAAAGAGCAAATTAGATATGCCATGAAAAGTACAATACACAACACAACGAGAGGTGAATACAGTGATACCTACTTGGAACGGTCAGTATGCAATAAGGCCAACATGTTAGCTTAAATCGATTTTATGTGTACACATCCTCGATATTATGCTGTCTTCAGCGCCCAGATTGACCAGACAGTGTAAATAAAAGTACATACCATCAAAAGAAAATCTCATATATATGTATTTTGGGTGTTCTGGCCCACTAGGAGAATTGCCATAATTCCTTTTATTTTGCCGTGGGGAAATTGCTTAAATTAGTTAAAGTATTACTGAAGTAATTACTCAAGTAATATTAACATTGCTTAAGTAAATTTAACATTACTGAAGTAATTTTTAAATATTACTCAAGTAATTTTAAATCATTTTTAAATATTGAGCAATTTCCCCACGGCAAAATAAAAGGAATTATGGCAATTCTCCTAGTGGGCCAGAACACCCAAAATACATATATATATCTCTAACAATAATGTCCACATCTAGAAATAAGAAATATCTTTAAAAAAGATAGTCGGCGCGTTTGGGGAAGCACAATGTATAAGTGATTGATGGTCATGAAGTGAAATAATTTTAATAGCGAAATGTAATGTAGAGAGTAGAGCAATATAACGTTTTCTATCGGTATTCCGATAAAAATGGACACGGCAGTGCCAATGTGGGGAATTTGAATAAAACAAGTTAGTGCCTTCCACGACGGAAGGCCATTGTTAAAATTTTCAGAGGGCCATAGCCCTGGAAACAAGAGGCACACGAGGGCCATAATCGATCTACTGGCAAAGTGTACTCTGTTAGATGATGCTACATGCAACATATCAAAGCTCTAACCTTGTGGTTTCAAAAAAGAAGGTTTTTTAGATGTATTTAATCTATGTAAAACTTTTGACCCCCGGTGAGGGGTTTATTATGACCCCTGGGTCACCATTCGTACAACTTGGTAAATGACCACTATATCATGCTTTATGCAACATATCAAAGCTGTAGCCCTTGTGGTTTCTGAGAAGAAGATTTTTAAATGTATTAATAAATTTAAATGAGAAGAATATTTCGTCACCATTTGTACACACGTGTAGAGGACCACTATATGATGATATATACATATCTAAGCTCTAGCCCTTGTGGTTTTGTAAAAGAACCCATTTGGGCACCTTGAAAAATCACGTGACTAGGAAATCACGACGATAGGTAATTTTTAATAGAGTTTCATTATCAGTTACCATGTAAAATTAACGCACTTTGCAAGAACATAGAATAATGTATTTGCAATTTCAGCATTTCTTTTCCTTTCTTCATCTTTTCCGGTCAAGATTGAAGTACGGCGTAACAAATCACCTAACGATATACCATTTATCAACAACTACACTCTATATACAAATCTACTAGTTTCCTTTGGCCTTGTCAGACAAATTTAGCCAATCAGCATTCAGTTTAATAAACACTGTAGGCTTTCATTATTTCTTTACCGCTTTCAACTCGAGTTTTGTTAGGTGGTGGATCCTTTTACAGTTCGCCACTATGCTTTCCTATTTACTTGTACGATGACCGGACAGGCTGTGGACCCTATGATGACGCCTACCTAAAGCCCATTGGGACGGTGGCGTTTGATGTTTGTCGATGATCTTTCTTGTCGTGCCCTTAATGGTTTATTCTCTTGTTGCTCTGGCTTCTGCCAAGTCATTGAGTACTGCATTGTGGCTTCCTAGGCTATTGTTTTTTTGTATTATATTTACACGAGCATACTTATATTGCGTATTGATGTTGCCTTGTTGGTTAGAGAATAGATCATGGCAGGGATTTCTTTATTTACATTGTCCTGTTTTAATGGGATGAAGTAGGGTAAGTGTGAGGTTTGGTGCACCCTAGAACCGGTTTATACACCCAGTGGACTACTTTGCCACTGACCGTTCCAAGACGGTAGCCCTATTGTCAACCCTTTTGTGTTTGTGATGTCGTTTGCATTTATTATTGCTTTTGTCTTCTTGTTTGTCTGTTTGCATGTTTGTTTCTGTGTTTTGTGGTTGACTGTCCTCCTTGAATGCTGCTTTCCCTGTCCGATCTTTTAATATTTCTTTACACAATTGGAATGCAAAACAATAGGAAAAATTTGTATCAATTTACATTATATATTATATATATCATCACACCCGTGTTGAACATGATTACTGGCTTTCTTAACAGCTAGCTTAGAAGAAGTGGGGATAAGCGGGGATGTAATATCCCCAACCTAGAATGAAGGGTTAATTTGGCTAATATAGGTACATTAATTTCAGGATCGGGAGCATCCATCAAATTAAACTTCTGAGATGCAACGTGTTCTGGTACTGTTCTCAATTCATTCATATTAATGTTATCATATTGGCCATTATGATTTATATATATATATATATATTTATTTCGGATGTCTATGTAAGTGACTTTTTACACGTGAACACAAGAACACACACACACACACACACACACACACACACACACACACACACACACACACACGTAAACACACGTAAACATACGTTAACACACGTAAACACACACAGGCACACAAACACGCACGTACACACATGTACAAATACACACGTACACACATACACAGGTACACACGTACACACATACACAGTACTAGTGAACACAAGAACACACGTACACACGTACACACGAACACGAGCACGCGCACACACGCACGCACACACGCAGGCACACACACAAACACACACAAACAGGTAAACACGCGTAAACATACGTTAACACACGTAAACACACACACGCACACACGCGCAAACACGTACGCACATGCACAAATACAAACCTACACAGGTACACACATACACACATACACAGTACACGTGAACACAAGAACACACGTACACACACACGTACACACGTACACACACACACACACACACACACACACGCGCGCGTAAGCACACGTAAACACACGTAAACACACGTAAAAACACGTAAAAGTAAAAACATGTAAACACACGCACACGCATACACGCGTAAACACGCAAGTATACACACGTACATACATGTACACACCCGCACGCACTCACTCACAACCCGTAAACACGCACGCACGCATGCACGCACGCACGCATGCACGCACGCACGCTCGCACACACGCTCTAAACGCATCCATCACCATAGGCCGCTGACGCACAGTCCGTAGTACAAGAGGGTCTGCATCATTAGGAGACCATGTAAGATGCGTCCGTCAAACACACAGCCATTTGCTTCGTTGCAGCACTTAATAAACGTGTGTCCACTCCACTCCGCGCCGCGCCGCTCCCGTCGTCAAACAGCAACTGCCTTAAAAATACGAAAACTTCAACAGACTCCACTGTAGAGAGTGTCCCACATACATGTAGGTAGGTCATCAAAACACTGCTCTCAACACTGCTGTCACCTCCGATGACCTTTCCCACAGCACCTGAATTTCTGTTCAGTATATATACATTGTCTGTAAACGATCGGCACACACAATTACGCGTTTAATTATCTGACACTGATATTAAAAACCAACAACTGCCTTATTTTACTGCGTATTTGTTCTCAGTGCATGTTTTCTGAAGGAAAATGCAAACAAAACAGACATAACTGAGAAAAGTGAAAGAAGTAGAAAAAGGTGACAGATGATAAAATAATAATATATAAAAAGAAAAGTCTACAGCACCCGATATTCCCAGGCGGTCACCCATCCAAGTACTAACCGGGCTCGACGTTGCTTAACTTCGGTGATCGGACGAGAACCGGTGCTTTCAACGTGACATGGCCGTAGAAACAATGCTTCGTTTTATTGGGGTCTATGTACCTTTCCATCGATAGAGAGAAAAGAACGGAGAAATGAGCAAAAGAAGGAAAAGATGAAGTAAAGCAGACATTCATTAAAGGCACAACAACGTGCGTGTCGACGCTTCTGCAGCTTGGCAGCCATGTAAACAGACCACGTAGAAGCCAGCTACTATGTCAACAGGCTGCCCTTCACTATGGAACTATTGCGTTCCACCTTAATGACAACGTATTCATACACTGCACACAAATTCTACTAGTATAACAAGCAATATATACATACTATGTATACTATATATATATATATGTAAGCATATATATATATATATATATATATAAAATATATATAAATCATAATGGCCAATGTGATAGCATTAATATGATTGAATTGAGAGCAATTGCTAAGCAGCAACAAAGAGCAGTACCAGTACAAGCAGTACCTCAGACGTTTAATTTGATGGATGCTTCCATTCCTGAAATTATGTACCTATATTAGCACCCCAGCCATATCAACATTTTATTCTAGGTTTGGGATTTTACATCCCCTTTCCTTCTAAGCTAGCTGTAAAGAGAGCCAGTATCCATGTTCAAAACGGGAATGATGATTGATGTTTTAAATGGGCTGTGATGTCAGCTCTGCGCCATTGTAGAGAAAAATGATGGTATACAGAGTAAATACAAAGAGCCAGCAGATAAGTTAAACTGAAGTGACCTTCGATATTCAGTTAGTCTCAAAGACATCAAGATATTTGAGAAAAACATTCCAAAGTTTTGGGAAATGAAACAGTAGTCTACACTCTCAGAGGGCGGACGGGTGAAAACGTCACAACGGTTAATTTGATTTGTTACTCAATGAGGGGTAAAATAGTATCACTTTTAGATTAAAAATATGATCAGACACCTGTCAGCCTAAACAACGGATCATAACGGAGAACGATTCTATTGATTGTGATGTCTGAACTCTTTCAAGACTGTAAAATCATTATCAAATCATCATCGAAATTGCACTAAACCAAAATGGGAAAGATTGTATATCCAGATCCAGAACAAAATCCATGTTGTTGTTTTCCTAATCGATTCAACGTAAGTCTGTCGTTCCCTTTGTCATCTATTCAGACTCAGTGTTTTCTTGAAAAGGTGGAAACCGTCAAACCCAGTCCTGGGGTTAGCTACACCAATAAACATTTTCTCTACGTGAAGTGTGCCTACTATGTACTTTAAGAAAGTGACCCTATTGTTTACTCCATGCATTCTGAAGGTATGGATGTGAGCAATATATTATTGAAAATTATGGAGAAAGAGGTGAAATACATTTGTTATATCTTCAAGAAACCGACAAAGATGAACATATTAATAGAAGCAAAAGACAAGTCTACCAAGCACACGTGTTGTCACATCTATAAGAAAGATGTTAGTCCCGAGAAAAATGATAAATGCCACGATCACAGTAATTTCACGGAGCAGCTCACAACAAATGTGACCTCCAATACAAAATTCCCAAGTATGTTCCTTTGACCTTTCACAATCTGGTTGAATATGATAGTCACTTGTTTATCAGGAATCTGGGTGTAACAGAGGTTGAAATTAATTGTATCCCTAATAACGAGGAAAAATTCATTTCGTTTACCATTGAAGAAATCGAAGTCGAGAGATACAATGTGATAAGAATAAATGAGAGGAAACTGAACGCCCTATCAAACAAGGAAGTATGTTATTGATAGTTTTAAATAGATTTAGCGGGACCCAATAACCTACTATCGAGTGTTTTATTCCAAGTTGTGGGGAAATGTCATTTCTGAAAATACTTATGAGCATGCTTAGTAAGTTTGGAGATAATTCGACATGAAAAACACGACATACTATCACGGCCGTTATTTGCGATCGGATAATCTTTTGCTGGCAAAACGTATGCAATAACACGTATGAATTAGAATAAGCACGGTATTACATCGCCCCTAGATTGTCTTAGGAGGTTTGTCTGAAATACACACATTGGAACTAGACTATATGTGCGAGACATAGACATGCTTCTCAAGATTCGATGGGGATGAACAACATAGCAAACGATTTCAGTATGTCAAACTCAAACGTCTGCCTGGGCGTTTGCGGGTTGGGGTTGGGAGGTTAATATGGGTTCAATGTTTATTTTCCTAGTTATGTATCAATGGAACGTTATGATGTTGGGTTACACTATATACGTTTCTGTCCTCCTCCCACCGCAGGTGGGGCTCGGGAGAAGGGGCGTAAATTCAAATGTCAAATACAATAAATATTCAATTCAACCGTCATTTTTCTATATATGTATTTATTTAAGTTGGTATATTTACCAATTTATGTTAGATAAAAAACATATCAAACGATTGTATTATTTCAGAGTCAGACGTCTACCCAGGGGTTCGGGGAGAGCGTAATATTTGGTCAACTGTTTATGACACAAATGAAAAATGTTGACGATGTAATTACACTGTATCTCTTTTCTACATCACCCGTAGAGCCCCTGGGAAAGGGCTTGTTTTTTAAATTATGTCTCAAATGTAACGTTAGGATGATGCGATAACTCGTTTTCCTTTCTCCTAAGCCATCCATGGGGCCAGGGGGAAGGAGCATCAAAATGTCAAATATACGAAAATATATTGAAGTCGAGCGGAAGATGTAACATTCAAGGACCACAATCAAAAACATGCATCGAAACAAACAACAATTAGATGAAATAATGAACAGTGTAATGTAAAATCACCAACATAAAATGGTTGACAATAGGGCCACCGCCTTTGAACGGTCAGTTGAAAATAGGCCGCTGGTGGTTAAATCAGATTCTAGGGTGCACCAAACTTCACTCTTTATAATAGCTGTAGTCCTGATTAACAAGCTTTTGAGTACACATTGTAGTTATGCTTGATTGCCGATAATATAAAATATACTTTACCTGCACAAACATTTCCACCGGGCTTGCGCTTTGTGGGTCCCGCGGCTGTATTACCCGCGCCTTAAAAGTAAGTAAATGATATAATGATATATTGTATAATGAAATAATATATACCAATCTCAACACACATTTACATGTTGTAGCGTTTATTTTATACGGAATCAGGTATGCATACATCTATTTTATAATATCCCAAAGTTTTATATTGCTTATTAATGTTGCATTACTTGTTAGAAGATATAGCCTGGCGCATATTTCTTTATCTACACTATTGCCTTTAACAAGGATGACAATAAAGTAAGAGTGAGATTTTGTGCACCCTATAACATGGTTTAACCCATCAGTGGCATTTTTGCCATTGACCATGCCAAGACCGTAGCCCTATTGTAACCCTTTGATGTTTGTGGTGTCGCATACTATGCTTCTAATTAAGAATACAGGAGAAGAAACTGAACGTCCTATCAAACAAGAAAGTATTGTATTGATAGTTTTAAATAAGATTTAGCGAGACTCAATTACCTACTATCGAGAGTTTTATTCCAAGTTGAGGGAAAATGTCATTTCTGAAAATACTTATGAGCATGCTAAGTAAGTTTGGAGACAATTCGACATGAAAAGCACGATATACTATCACGACCGTTATTTGAAATCGGATAATCTTTTGCTGGCAAAACGTATGCAATAAAACGTATGAATTAGAATAAGCACGGTATTACATCGACCCTGGATTGTCTTGGGATGCTTGTCTCAAATACACAGAGTGGAACTAGACTATATGTGCAAGACATAGACATGCTTCTCATGATTCGATGGGGAAAATGATTATATTAAGTCAAACTCAAACGTCTGCCTGGGCGTTTGCGGGGTTGGGTGGGGGAGGTTAATATGGGTTCAATGTTTATTTCCTAGTTATGGCTCAAATGGAACGTTATGATGATGGGTTACACTATATAACTTTTTGTCCTCCTCCCACCGCAGGTGGGGCCCGGGAGAAGGGGCTTAAATTCAAATGTCAAATACAATAAATATTCAATTAAACCGTCGTTTTTCTATATATGTATTTATATAAGTTGGTATATTTACCAATTTATGTTAAATAAAAAACATATCAAACGATTGTATTATTTTAAAGTCAGACGTCTACCCAGGGGTTTGGGGAGAGCGTAATATTTGGTCAACTGTTTATGTCACAAATGAAAAATGTTGACGATGGGATTACACTGTATCTCTTTTCTACATCACCCGTAGAGCCCCTGGGAAAGGGCTTCTTTTTTAAATTATGTCTCAAATGTAACGTTATGATGATGCAATAACTCGTTTTCCTATCTCCTACGCCACCCATGGGGCCAGGGGGAAGGAGCATTAAAATGTCAAATATACGAAAAAATACATGGAAGTCGAGCGGGAGATGTATCTTTCAAGGACCACAATCAAAAACATGCATCGAAACAAACAACAATTACAAGATGAAATAATGAACAGGGTATTGCAAGATCACCAACATAAACTGGTCGACAATAGGGCCACCGCCTTTAAACGGTCAGTGGAAAATAGGCCGCTGGTGGTTAAATCAGATTCTAGGGCGCGCCAGACTTCACTCTTTATGATAGCTGTAGTCCTGATTAACAAGCTTTTGAATATACATTGTAGTTATGCTTGATTGCCGATACTATAATATATACGTTACCTGCACAATCTTTTCCACCGGGATAGCGCTTTGCGGCTGTATTACACGCGCCTTAAAAGTAAGTTATTGATATAATAATATATTTTATAATGTAATAATATATACCAATATCAACACACATTTACATGTTGTAGCGTCTATTTTATACGGAATCTAGTATGCATACATCTATTTATAATATCCCAAAGTTTTATATTGCTTATTAATGTTGCATTACTTGTTAGAAGATATAGCCTGGTGCATATTTCTTTATCATTCTGCACTATTGCCTTTAACTGGGATGACAATAAAGTAAGAGTGAGATTTGGTGCAACCTATAACATGGTTTAACCCATCAGTGGCATTGACCATTCCAAAACCGTAGCCCTATTGTTAACCCTTTGGTGTTTGTGGTGTCGCATACTATGCTTCTAGTTATCCTTGAAATGGTTGTTTGTTTTGATTGCGTGTTTTTGGTTGACTGTGTTCTGTGATTACTATATTTCACGATCGACCTTGGTACCATTGATTTCTCCGTCATTTATAGAACGTATTTTAGAATTAAAATATATAGTCTTGTCTTAATGAAGTACTAGTTTACACATGTTTAACGTATCTGGTTTACACAGTACAATTTGCAAGCATATTGTTTGTATAGATATAATTACAAATATGAATGTAATATCAATTTTAATTTTATAACAATCATCAAACGCGCTTGAATATTGAAGAAGATAGTTTAGCTATTGAAGAAGCACATTGATCATAATTCGTACATATTGAATATTTGATCAAATCTTCAGTTACAGATTTAAGTCGCAGTTGAAATATGTCATTGTCGGTAGATGTACACTATTCATGTTCTTATTATTCTTTAAAAACATAGGTTTTGTATAATTTATACTTTTATCTAGTATTATGATTATACTTTTCCACTTGAGTATCACAATTAAACTGTTTTATATAACAATAATTTCTTTCCTCACATGCTATTTATGTGCCACCTAACTTTATAATAGTTTTACCGATACGAAAACCATCAAATAAAGCAACTTATATTTTTCACCATTTATTATCATGCACACTAGATTGTGTTTAGTGCTGTGTGGCGGCCGTAAAAACTTGCCCCGGCTACAAATCACTAGTGTTATTACTTACTGGTCCTTTGAGATCATCAAGCCCAATCTTTGTGGGTTAAAAGTAGAATATCGCTTAAGCAGGTCCTGGGGGCGTGAGGGGTGTTGCATTTTACATTACCGCTCATGAACAGACTCAATAAAACCGAGTCTGCTACTTTTATCTCTTGTTTGTGTTTGTTGCTTCCAAGAGATCCACTTTTTAGTATTTATTTTTAATAAACGCACAACGTCAATTGTTAATGCACCAGATTAACTGTTTTGACGTCACTTGCCGCTTCTCACAGGTTAAAAGTAAGAAAATTAACATTGACATAAAATAAAAATAGCTTTTTTTAAAGTCTCATAGAATCTCTCAAAGTCTCGCCAAAATCACCCCAACGTGAGGGGCGATTTCAAACTTCCAATTTCCTCAGGCCTTGCTTCTCAATCCTCGTAGTACAGGCGTAGCGAAGAAATCAGAAGCAGAAAGGGTGACAGAGGCTAAGTACCGGACCGTTCATTCCGAAATATAACGGAAATAGGGGTCAATCACATGGCCAAGAAATTAATTAAAATGGTAGAGGTTCGAAAACACAACAGACATACATGACTAATCAGCAATATTTATACCAATAATAACCAGATTATCCTTGTCAAACAGTTGTTAATCTATAGACATCTGGTCTATAAAATATTACATGCACATTTGGAGAGTAATTAATTGAAATATTTTATCACATTACATCATGGGAACTTCAAAGGCCGTTCATAAATTCGCAAGTAGAAGAGATTAACTACGCACCACAAATATCTCCATACAATTATTTTCATCAAAGACTACATTTGTTTATTTTATAATTATCCTAAAATGAAGTTTGTTTTGTTTTAGTCACTTCGCCACCGAAAACGTCTTTGATAATGTATGTCACAAAATGCGTCGGGGAAAGGTTTGTTGAACTAATAATGTGATTTTCTATTGGCCTATAGCAAAGACCTTATAACAATTATTATTATTAGGTCTGCCTAAAGTTAGTTACATCTCGAGCAATTTCTGAGAACAATAATTATCACAGCTCAATTATAGATCTCATTTTCAAGTAATATATATAGCATAATTTCAACTAAATGTCAATAATATTATTTCAGTTATCATAGTCTGTCCTGTTATTCTATTTTACATCCTATATAGCTCTATTAGTCACGTTACGCTAAGCTAAACTATTCATTACTACGTTCGGTATTCTCCGTATTACGCACCTGTACGTACCGGATTTTACCCACAACCTTTTGTAAGGGAGACGCTGTTATTGTGCCGGTAGTAAATCTCCACGCAGAGTTGTTGTTCCTTAACAGTCCGAAAAGTAGGAAAGTATTTCTAATATGATAAGAACTCATAAAATGGTGTACAGTATCATTATTTGTGAAGAAAACAATATTATTTAAAACGTGGAATAATGAAACCGACGAGTATTGAATGTCAAATGTAACAATGCAAAAATGCAAAAATGAAACAATGCAAAAATGCAAAAATGAAACAATGCAAAAATGCAATATTTGGCAATTTAACAAATGCACAATTAACGGATTTAGCGTTTAAGAACTTGAAATTAGCAAATTACACACAAATCTGGAATAAGGCATATTGCAATTTGTCATAATGCAAGTTCAAAATGACAAAATACAATGGCGGATATCCCCCTCCATATCAAATATGTATGCATGAATTACGATAATATATACTAACTACAAGATAAACCTCCACCTTCGGTGCACTCAGGTTGTGGTGACAATAAAGTGTCCGTACCTTAAGATAGTATATACATATATACATAATAAGATATATAATAACAAGAGGCCCAAGAGGGCCTGTATCGCTCTACTGACTACGTGGAGTCTGTGGTTTGGTGGGGGTGAAAGGAATATTAGTTGTTGTGGCACTTATGACAAAACTCTTTGCCCTGAACTGAGCAATATGGCAGTCAAACATATAAATTACTACAAGTTCCCCAAGTTGTATCCATGTAGAAGGCCCCTATACGCTAGAGGACAAAACCTGTATTATAAATGCATTCACATTTGGACAATATATTAATTGTGTTGTGTGTTGTTTTACCCGAATATCCCCTAGAGGTCCAGCAGATTGAACCAAAATACAAAAACTTACATCTACACATCCTTTACTAAGAAATACACCACATGAACATGAAATCTCAAAGGCTATAGAGGGTGTTAGCGTCACAAGACGGAAACTCCCGTTTCAATAAATTACTGCAAAATTCTCCAAGTTGTACCCCTGTAGAAGGGCCTCTTTATGCTGGCGGTCAAAAACTCGTTTTATATAATTATGTTGTGCCTCGAGTCCCTAAATAACCATACCAAAGTAGAACTAGAGGTTGTTTTTAGTAAAATCAAATGTCTACCCCACTGGGGAAAGGGCCATAAATCCGCCGAAAATCATTCCATTGAAAAACGGCGATGACATGCGCAACTAGGCTTGTTAATGATCATCCCACCAAGTTTCATTGAAATCCGGCCAGGGGATGAGGAGAACTAGTCGGGACAAAGTTTGTGTATTAAAACCTTCAAAGAACCATAATTCTGCCAAAAAGCATTCAACTGGAACTCGAAAATGATATACGCAACCAAGTTTCGTTGAAAGCCGACCGGTGGTTGAGGAGAACTAGTCCGGACAAAGTCTGTGTATTAAAACCTTTAAAGAGCCACAACTCCACCAACCATTAATCAACCAGAACACGACAACGATATGCGCAACTAGGCTTGGTACTAATCACTCCTGCCAAGTTTCATTGGAATCCAGCAATGGTTTCAGGAAAACAAGTCTGGATAATGTTAACTTTGTGTATAAGGCGCCAAATTATTCAACAGGAACATGGCGATGATATGCGCAACTAGGCTTGGTACTTATCATCCCTGCCCAGTTTTGTTAAAATCCGGCCAGAGGTTTAGGAAAACCAGTCTGTAAGTTAGTGTATTAAAACCTTTAAAGGGCCATAACTCTGCCAAAATTCATTTAACTTCATCACGGCGATAATATGCGCAACTTGGGTTGACACTGATCATCCCTATTAAGTTTCGCTAAAATCCGGCCAGGAGTTCTGGAAAAGTTTGTGTATGAAAACCGTTAAAGGGCCATAACTCTGCTAAAATCATTCAACCGGAACACGGTGACGATATGTACAACTAGGCTTGATATCCCTGCAAAGATTCGTTGAAATCCGGCCAAGTGAAGGCCCTATCGTCTTTGCGAGGCAAAATACAGCATGTTAAACTAAATCAAGGGTCATAACTCCGGTGTTACTATTCCGATTTGTTGGTTTTCGAACTCTTATGTATATATAACTACTGTGTAAGTTTGGTTAAGATCAGATTACAAATGGAGGGTCTAGAGTGCCCACAATGCAAAATTATGCATTTTTGCCAATTTAAGGGCAGATAACTCAGCTGTTAGCGATCGAATCTGGCTGGTTCAAGAACTACTCTGAGAGCTTATGGATATATAACTACTGCATAAGTTTGGTAACGATCGGGTGAAAAATGGAGGGGTTATAGTGCCCATTAGGCAAAAGTTAATGACGGACAGACAGACAGACCAGCAGACGGACGGAAGGGCGGACGCAGACGGACAGACTGCCCTTTGGCCTGTAAAGCTAAACAAATAAATAAATAAATTAAAGTGGTATTTGAACCCACGAAGCCAGGTTCCCAATATAGCATATTGCATAGTTAAGAAAATCAAGGGCCATAAATCCGGTGTTAATAGTCCGAACTGGCTGGTTTTCGAACTTGTCTGAACCTTTATTGACATTAACAATCAATCAAAATGTGGTAAAGAATCAAATATAAATGAAGATGCTAGAGTGTTCACAAGGCAGAAAATTGCATTAATTTTTAGCAAAACAAGGGCCATAACTCTGTTAACTGATCCGATCTAGCTGGTTTTCAAATTTTTCCGAGAGTTTTTATGAATATTAAACAACCTATGCAAGTTTGGTAAAGATCAAATAATAAATGAAGTTGCTAAGAGAGTTCACAAGGCAGAAAATGCCATTTTCA
This sequence comes from Cyrtodaria siliqua, assembly GCA_037043455.1. NCBI lineage: Eukaryota > Metazoa > Mollusca > Bivalvia > Adapedonta > Hiatellidae > Cyrtodaria > Cyrtodaria siliqua. Next base: position 5,442 of record JAWPHD010010899.1, on the reverse strand, counting down.
GCAAAACAAGGGCCGTAACTATGGTTTTACTGATCCGATATGGCTGGTGTTTGAACTTTTCCGAGCTTTCATTGATAATAACAATGTATGCAAGTTTGGTAACGATCAAATAATAAATGAAGGTGATTGGGTATTCACAAGGCGGAAAAAGGAATTGTTCAGTCAAACAAGAGCCATAAGTCTGGCGTGTTACTGATCCGATATAAACATGCTGTGCAAGTTTTGGTAAAGATCTAATAATAAATGAAGGTTCTAGAGTGTTCACAATGCAGAATATGGCATTTTTCAACAAATCAAAGGCCGTAACTCCGGTGAACTGATCCGATCTGGCTGGTTTTCGAGCTTGTTCGAGCTTTCATTGATATAAAGACACTGACAAAGTTTCGTAAAGATCAGATAAAAAATGAAGTCCCTATCGTGTTCACAAGGCAAAAGTTTGACGGACGACGACGGACGACGTACCACACGCCTAACCATAACAAAACAATAGTATGCAAAATACTATTCAAATTACTACTACGTCGTATACTACTATTAATTACTACTACATGATATCTGGATATATGGTATAATTATCACCCAGTTAATGTATCTTAAGCTGCACATTTTTAATATCTTAATTACCTATTGTTCCAGCACCCTCCCGATCGCCGGCCGCCTCCCCACACCCTTAACTTAAAAGATAGATACAAAAGTCGAACAGTGTAGCATTCGCATTACGAAGTTAAAACAAACTGTTTTAAATCCTCAACGTTGATTTAACATTTAATCAGTATATTTATTTTTATTATGGATTAAATTAACATTTATTTTTTGACATTCGTAATCTTTGTATAATTAAATAGCATCTCTATCGGGACTAGCGTAACAAAACTGTGGTATCGTAACCCTGCTCTACTTTTAAAGTATAAAAGTATTTTGAGAACTCCTCTGCGGGCAATGACTATCACAGCCCTGACTTCATGGTGACCGTGATTTACAATTTCGTAAGATTCTTCGGTCCATAATATAGTGTTATTAGAAAATGTCCGACGTGATCGATTCTTGTCATCATGGGGTCGGAGTAACATGTTGAGTATACTTTTGAATACTGGGAAACACTGTTATACAACAGATTATGTACGAATACAAATATGGGCCTGCTTCCTCGTCGATAAACTCAAATGAAGTGAAGAACTGGGCGAAGAAGTTAGACAAGAAATCAAAGAATGCTTTATTAAATAAATGTAATGTTATTTTATATTGTGAAGTATTTTAAATCATCGGGCATGACTTAGGTTGATCTTCTTTTTCACTTGCTTTTTGTATTCCAATGTAAGTATTAGAGTTATCTCCCATTCAGTTTTAAAACATACTATACTGGAACAAAAAAAAGAAACTTCCTACTCTTTTGCTGGTATTTCCATACACTTAAGTGAGTAATAAATATCCCATTTAACAGTTTCAAATTTGCCAAACAATAATCTTTTATGGATGCTATAGAAATTTTTAAAGGGAGGGTAATTTGGCTGATTGTTGATAATCAAATGCTGCCATCTACACAATGTGTGTTATGTTTTTTTGTGATTTTTTTGGTAAGGAACATACTAGTATAGAGGATATAGTCTTGGACAGATTTCAGTAATATTGTATCCTGAATTGTCTTTTATGACCCGGATGCATGTTTTTAACAAAAAGGGGGCTACTTCTGTGTACTGAACTTTTCAAAAACATCTTTGTTTGGACGTCTATCTAATTATTTCAAAACATCATTAAATGTTTCCTGTTGTGCTGTCTAAACAATCAGCATCAACATCAGCGGAAGGTCTTTTTTTGTTTGAGTATATTTCTCATTTTAAAAGTACAAATAAGGGTAAAGAGGATTAAACATTACAAAATAACTGTTATGGCCTTTAAGTTATTAAAACCGCTAAAACAATCGATTATTTCCTTGCCATTATAAAGATATAGTGAACCAAAATTTGGCACTTGGTAAAATTAACCTCCCTTTATATTGAAATAAGACCGAAATTATAATTTCTGTAAAACATATAGATTACCAGATGTTTTTTTTTTTAGATTTATTACCTTAATATAACTGATAAGTATGTAAGTTATATTACCCATGACCGGCTTCTACACATATCTAGAATCTGGTCAACGGGATTTATATGTTATTTACTTGCTAAACGTATTTTATCAGTATATATAAATTAACGACTGACACAGTTATACACGTGATTTCCGTTTGATATATTACTGTTACGTCTACGACCATGAGACCTAGAATTTCATTTTCAGTTAGAAAATGTAGAAACATGCCATAAGGCTCTTTGTAAATACATAATACTTTTACGGCCAAATGGATATGGAGTCTGCAAGTTATTTTGCATTCTAAGTTATTCTTAAGTTAAGAAAACATGGTTCACCAAACCACAATTTAAACACTTAACTTTAACTAATACTGTTAACTAACTAAATCAGTTAGGATGTGACTTACTACTAAGAAACAGCAACAACTGAACATAATATCAATACGACATTGTTGAATTTAAAAAAAGTACTTTTAATGCAAATGTCTGTCTTTCTATCATTTCATATTAATTGAACAATTTACAATGTTCGACCTTTTTAATGCATTTATTCACGGGAATTATTCAGCAAAAATTACAACAGAAGTAACATATGTCTCTGCCTTTTTTTCTTTTCTTTCTTTCTTTCTTTCTTCTTTCTTTCATTCATAAACTTTATTATTTGGATAAGTCATAAGAAAGTACATGTCGTACAAGGACTATACAAGGATATTATTTCGAAACTATTATAAATCATATTAATTAAATTAATTATTGAATAACCTTCTACTTAGGAACATAAATGGAAAGGGTGGTTAATATATTTTTTCTACTTCTTTTTGACCAGCGACTGTAATATATCATAAAGGATATATATGAGTGTAAACAAATATTAAACAAGTTGAATATGTTTTACATTTACGAACAGAAGCGTTAAATATTCAAGAAATTTGGTAGAATTTATATATTAGATATAACGCTTAAGACAAGTAATAAATTCTTCACACATATTATCCTTGTCGAATTATTACCTTTTTTGTCAAACATATACTGAGTTGCAAAGAAAGTGGACACTGGAGTTTTGTTTGATTTAACGTGTATAAAGTTTTTTTAGAATTAAATTGACAAATTCCAAAAGTGAATATGCCATGTTTGTTACCAAAGTTTTTATCATTTCATTGCCAATATCATGTTGTCATTTGTTTTTCAATAGATCGAATCATTAAAGGACTGTCGCTTGATAAAGAGGATCGGGTGTAAAGTAAAATTTCAAAGTGTACACCTTCTTTTGCAACTGATTATATAGATACTACACGTACCTTGAATAAGCAGAAGTACACATATATTAAGCGAGATCCATCTTTATAAAAACTAGGTAACACTAGTTTTACACACTATATTACAACTAGTCTTATACACTATTTTACACTAGTCTTATACAATGTAACCTGAATAAGTGTTTCTCACTGAAATGTATAACGCGGAAGTAAAAACTACATAACTATTTGAATGTACAATCCCGGTTGTAAATTGCATTACGTGGACACTTTACGACGCACACAGATCGCAACGAATACAAATAGAAACTTTGTCATTTAGATCATCCATCCGGAAGAAACTCCTTGGCGGGGATCGTAGTGATACTTTTCATATTCACCATATTTTTAGTTTGTCTCCTCTGGATCATTGACTGCAGAGCGACTGTAACTTTGCAGCGACCTGTTTTGTTTTTTTCATGCGCATTTCGTCAATCTTTTTAAAATGTTGAATGCATTTAATTTTCATATCATAGATAAACAAACTGAACAGCTCTTGCTGCCTAGGATGACATGGTTATAATAGTAGTACTGTAGGATGGATATTTACTCCGAGAAACAAACAAATGTATCCTAGAGCATTTACATAGCCTACACATATAGCTGCCGCTTAATAAAACAGTGAGACTTTTATTCAAGCATTTGTATCAAACATATATCCGTACTTTTGAGATGAGTCATACAAACTGCAGTGTTCAATTGTAGATCAATAGTGCAATTTTGAATAAAAATACAGGTTCAGATCCAATGTTGAAAAAACCCATGTCTTTCGCAAAACGAACAGTCATGTTATTTATTCCTTTTTATATTTTCTTTACAAGAACAAACTAGTTATGCCTTACCAGTGTCAGAGACTTCTTCTGTTTGCTAATCTGGTGTCTGAAGCACATTCTGTCGTCATTGTATTCATGTCATTCATTGGTTGGAGTATTCACGATTTGACATGAAATTCAAGCTTATATTCAATACTATAATTCTAGAAACACGAACCTATTCTTCTTTTGTTTCTCAGATAATTTCATCATTTTTATATTGGCTTACTGGTGTTCCACTTGACTTAGTAATATATTGTGTCCACACGTTCAATTTTTCCTCAGTTGTTCTGGACTGCTGTGTTGTATTACTGACCGTGTGAGACATTTTATGATTATACTCTCCATCACGTTATAGGCTTTAGCAAGGTCGTGTGGTACTATATGTGTTTCTTATCGCATGGCCTGAGAGTGCTTTTCTATTGTCCAAAGTTGTATAATATATTCAATACAGGAACACGAAAGTGTACTGATATTTTGTATAACGTATAACTTTCATAAAGTGTGCCGTTATACCAGATATCATACAAGGGGGCGTGGCTAGCGATAAAACAGTTATAGAATATCCAACTTGGTGTTACACGCATATTCATGAAAATGCTCGTAACACCTCGTTGGAATTCTATAACCTAATACTTGTTAGTCGTTAAGTAATACCACTGTAGGAAATGTGCGAATCGAATTTGAGTTTGTAGATATCATCACGGCTAGTTTGTAGGGACAGATATATGATAGTTTGGTAGATGTGAAACCCTGTTTTTGGGAGTGTACACTTAATTTGGACAATTGACAAACTAATCGTGAGTTTACCAAACTTTTTCTCGATGACACTGTACACTGCCTGATCTTTGTTATACAATTTACATTGCACGCGACTTTTCAATGTGACACATCGCGTATACGACGTGGACAATCTGTATACGATGCTATCGTGCGTTTTTAACGGCAATAACGTGTATAATATCTACTTAACGCCTTATATTAACATCAAAATACATTTGATTGACATTAAGATCAAGGTATGTTTGTTTTGTAGATGTTAACAGTTATCACAGTGAGTAGTTGTAGTAAGGTAAGCGCTGAAGTTTTTCGATAGTAAGGGTGCGCTGTGTTTTTTTAGCTAAGCGCTTTTCTTATATGGTAAGTATTGCCATTTTAGCTCACCTATTCGTACATTATCTATGTAACGGTCGGTATAAAACATAATCTTTTATTCATTTTATAACATCTTAAGGATAGTTGTCAGAGTTCCATGTTCTCCCC